>JBAJNP010000052.1:0-168482 GCA_036877545.1 Yasuhikotakia modesta | reverse complement strand
TAACTTGCAGATAGTTCTGGTGTTCTGTCTCTGATACTAATTCATTGTCAATGTTACCAACATGCCACAACCAGTATTGTTATGAGCCTATGAAAGTCTGCATTACTGTTTTAAAACATCAGCTTTACCAACAAATTAATATGCATTTAAAAATTACAATCTTTAAGAACACTAATTAAAATGCCTGTCCTAAAATAAAATGTCCAGATTATTTACCTACCTTAGAATCTTAAAAAAAATATTCCTGTTATTGTTAATAATTTATAAATATTATGCTTGATGTTGTCAGTGAACAATAGAAAGGCAAGTGTCTGACATCAGTATTTATATCTCTAGCTAAACCTGGGAAGGAGGGAGGAGACATCACACAGGTGGACAGGAGGGGAACTCAAACATCTAAACAGGTTTGGGGCCAAAGAGAGTATCTGAGTAACTGAGTAACTTGTAACTGAGTAGATTTGAAGTGAACTTGAGGGAATTTGTTTATACCTCTATGGAGTTTAAAGAATGATCCGTGCTCCATATTTTCCTGTCTTGGCCCAACGTCATAAAATTGCGTGTCTGCAACGCATCGGGGCGAAACAAAAGCTTATCAGTTCACATTTTAAAAATACAGTGTCAGATAAAAGATAGCAAGCCAGTACAAAATCAGCTGACGAGTACCGGGATGTTTCAGATTATTCAAAACAATCTTTGCAGGCAATATTTACCTTTACGTACAGCGGGGGGTGAATCTGTCAGGTTACCTACCAGGACCCTCCGTCGATCGCTGTCCGATATATTAACGCCTGTTCTGCTCTGGTAAACACTTGAACTGGACCATTAACTATGTCTCCAACATAAAGCAGATCGTTAGCCAAAACATTACATGTCGAGCGACTGGACAGGTACCACCACACGTCAAAAACAACGGGTTTTTCAACTCGAGGGGTCAGGCTACTTTCGTAATTGTTTTCAACGTAACAGGAAAGATGTTTTAACGAAGAAAAGTAGCGTATACATGTTGCACATAGGATCCTTTCACTCCACACATACAATATAAAATAATGTATTACATATTCATCATAATTTTGATATTAGCGCAAGATAAATTATGCAATTTGTTTAGAGACATTATGTAATAAAAACCAAAAAGTTTAAAGGCTTTTAGACTAATATGTAGTAATTGTAGCAGACATTGTGGTCAAACAACAGGGACCGAAAACAAGCGCAAATTGTATGTTTACACCACAAACTGTTTTGGTTTAGCGTGCCAGTAGAAATGTAAACGATACCTAATATATTTTTTGTATCAACTCTACATTTACACGTTTATTTACTAGTCTAAATAGTACGTTTCAATCTTGGATAGATCTACAACATTACACAGACAAATGTGTGTCAGGTCCAACCAGTACATGGGTAATATTGGTTGGTCACAATACTACGTAAAAGACTTAAAACAAGAGGTACGAGATACTATCTTTGCAACGTTAGCCTGAGACACTTAAGAAGTAATGGATGTTTTGTCCCCAGCTGACTTAGTCATGTGTGGTTATGCATTAAAATAACATCTTTTTTGTATATTATTATGGAGCTTAACAGAATAATACTTAGCGTATGTGGTTTAGCCTTTGTTTAACCTATTTAGAGTTACAGATTTGTTGTTTTTTTATGTTTTAGGTGTTCACAAGAGACAGAGAGATCTCTTACCACAATAGGCAAATGTTTGCAAATGTCTTATTTTGTTGCAATAATTAGCATAACAGCTTTGGTTTAATGTTAAAAAGTTAAAAATGAGTGTTGGATTATTATACGATTATTATATTATATTATTATACGATTATTATTCAAACCTTGTTTAATTTGCAGTGTGAGAATTGTGTATGCACAGCCCCTATCTGATCACAATCTCATACTGAGAACATAACCACTTCTGAGCAAAGCTGACACATACAGATCTATGTCTAACGCACAGAACTTTGCTGACTGTCAGTACTTTATGGGAGATGGAAACAGGACATTAAACCAAATAAATATTATTAGATTTGCTTCCAGTCATATTAAAATGTACAATTACAAAATTAACCTATTGGACATACCAGACTGAAGTCATCTTTAAACAAAATCATATATATTTTTTACAAATATGCACAATAGCGGAATCGTAGTGAATCACTGTACAATGAAACATTGAAATATACATCCTCTTGATAATACACTCCCTTTTTAATGTATATTTCTATGCACAGGAATGCATTCACCCAGCCAAAATTAGATCTAACCAAGCAGCACTACACCTATTTATATCTATACACAAAGTCTGTCACATAGACACACACACACACACTCTTTCAAGTACATCTTTCTTGTGTTAACCGGCAAGTAATCACAATTACTGCAACTATCCTACAATTCTCATATATTACAGTGTGATTTTTGCTACATCATTTAAGGGGTGAGTCATGTAAAGAATGATGAGAACAGAATTGGTGATAAGAAGTATTCCCAGGACTTGAAGTTGTGCTTTTGTATGTGATGCTGACTGAGACAAGTGAGGTCATAGAACGTCACAGGATTTTACCCGTCACAGGATTTTACCCAGGGAAATACCCTGACCATAGTGTGAGATTGTTATTCTCAAAACATCCACGTCACTGATATTATACATCAGTCCATATGTCAAAAGTGTTATCAGCTGGGCAAATAATGGCAGCATTGCACTGCAAGAAAACATTTTCCTATTAATTTCTTAAACAATTCTTACTTTTGTCTTGTAACTAGTAAAATATCTAAACATCGCTAAAACAAGACAAATTTTCTTGGGAAGCATAAAGGAGTAAGACAACGATAATTTGATTTGTTTACAAAAAATGTTTAAAAAAACTTTAAAGATGTTTGTATATTTGTTTATGAAAATGAGACAAATTAAATATTGAGTAATGATGTGTTTTGCAGTGCGTGTAGTTAATAACAAAACATTTAGTGCCATTGACCAAAAGTGTCAAACGAAGACATAATAACAGTCAATAACTGTCCATTTTAAGTCTCTGATTGTCCTTGCAGTTGATTGTAAATAAAGTTTTCTTCTTTGTGTTTAAGGCGCAAGTTCATACTGAATGCCATCAAGTAATGAACCGATAGTGAGACAGTGAGAGGTAGTGCAACGTTAAAGAGGAAATAAGCGTACGAATGTGGAAGACGACAGTTCAGCAAGGAAGGATGGGACAGTTGCACGAGTAAGTAATAATAAAACACTCTTCTTTATCAAAGCTTCTTTCTTTGTTCCAGTGTTGTTGCAGGCGGACACAGGCTGTGGACTACATCCCCCAGCATGCACAGTTGTCAACACAAAGTAGGAAGCTCTAGACTTCCACATGTCCCTGAGTGAGGTGTGTCCTGAGCTGTTGAGCTGCGTTTACGATCTTCCTCTGATGACCAATTAGATTTACACCTATGGCCTGTACATCCCTAGAAAACACAAGAGATGCAAACGGAATGAAACATTTATTTATCACAATAATACAAAATTATTCTGAAACATGATCAGTTTGTCTGAAGTACTAAAACTTACTCCATTGTGAGCATGCTCACTCTTTCTAAACTGTGGAACTGCGCCCTCTCAAACGCATCTCTATACCGGTCCATCTTTAGAACCATCAGCCACTCACCAACTGTTGTCACTGATGAGAGGTCAGTAGGGGTGGGGCTTAGCAGTGGCTGGGTGGGGCTAAGAAAGAGAAGGATATATCAAAAGATGAAACAATCATGCCTATAATTAAAATGAAGGACATGTAGTTTTAATTCACCGGATATGGGAGGCCTTCAAAGAGGCAGGGTGTCGAATGAGACGGTCAAGGGATGACAGCAGGGAGTCAAAGCCTGGCCGGTCCTGTCTGTCGGCCTGCCAGCACTGGAGCATAAGAGCGTGAAGAGCAGGGGGGCAACCGTTTGGGGCAGGCAAGCGGTACTGATCGACCACTGCCTTCATTACCTAAAGGGTGAGAGACGGAGGGTTTAAGTAGTAAGATTAGATAGTGAGAAATTTGGAAAGGCATGTTATTGTATGAGCCACAAAGAAATGAAAGAATGGTGAACAAATTGTTTGAAAAACAGAAGAACTAAAAATAAGGAATAAGATCCAACAACACTTCGTGTGTGTGTGTGTGTGTGTGTGTAAAAATGTGTTGCCAAAATGGCCCAGTTAAAATGTTGACACGGCAAGCAAACAGCAGGCCAGTAAAAAAATCCTTTCCTGTTTTGTCCTGAATTAAATTAGCATTTAAACAGACATATTTTATGTCATATGTCATCTCATAAAATTATCAAATATTCCAGCTGCCTGTGAATTTAACCCACAGTGAAGCACACGTATATGACCGCTCATATAATGGTCCAGTTGCTCCCTCTAGTGAACTGCGCAGTAAAATGCATCACTACCAGTTGGTGCGCGTCACTGCTTTGTGTCCCTCACCTCTTGGTTGCTCATGTCCCAGTAAGGACGTTCTCCATATGACATGACCTCCCACATGAGTATTCCAAAGCTCCAGACGTCACTCGCTGAGCTGAACTTACGATGTTGGAAAGCTTCTGGAGCTGTCCATCGTACAGGAATCTTACTGCCCTGGGAGAGACAGACAGAGACAATGATTAGATTAAACACAATGACAACACAAATTAACCAAATAAATTGCAAGGAGTCTTGAAGCTTAATAGATATGGCAGGCAATTTTATCTAGCTTAAGGAATAGTGGGCCAAGAGGAATTTTCACAAAAAGTTGCATGACAGATTGCCTTATAAGAAAAAAGGTGCAGACATTATCATGAGGTCAAAGGAAATTTTATTTTAAGACTTTAAAAGTACATCTTCATTTGAAAATTGACTTTCCATATTTTATACTTTTTTAGACATTTTCCCATAACGCACCAGTGAAGCTGTGTAGGTGGGCATGTTGTGGTCCAGACCCCTCATTAGACGTGACAGGCCAAAGTCAGACACCTTACACACCAGGTTTGAATTCACCAGAACATTCCGGGCTGCAAGGTCACGATGAACAAAATTGCGCTCTGAAAGATATCGCATTCCAGCTCCTATACCTCTGACCATTCCCACCAGCTGTAGCACGCTAAACTGATCCTCATTTTCCTTTAAAAACACACAAATAGGTAAAGCTTGGCTTGGCATTTGAGAGAACAAAACATTACAATTAAATGAAAGAGGAAGGGGGGGGGCAACAATCAATGTAAGAGACAAACGTTTTATACAACATTTTGATGAAAAATTAGGTCATACCCTCAGAAAGGCGTCAAGGGGGCCGTTCTCCATAAACTCTGTGATGATTCGTTCAGGTGGGGTGCGAGTTATAACACCCTCTAGTTTCAGTACATTTGGGTGGTCAAACTGGCCAAGGACTCCTGCCTCGCTGAGAAACACATTCTTCTCACGGTCTGTCACCCCCCAACGCAAGGTCTTAACTGCAACCAACACCTCTCTACGGCCCAGTGGTCTGTACCGACCACGAGACACCTCACCAAACTGAGCTGAGAAAGAAAAGAAAAAGGAAATCAAGTGATGAGCAGTCTGGCATTTTGATCTTTTTTAAAGACTGATGTTGTTTCTATTTTTACCATGTACATACCAGCACCAATGACTTCTTCAATCTTTAGATGAGCTGGGTCAATCTCTCGTGCAAATTCTTTGACCGCCTCACTGGGGTCCTCGTAAGTAGAGGGGTCCACATAATATTTAACTCCACCTGAATGAATGAACCACATTAAACTTCCTTTAGAAAGCGCAGCTAATAACATGGTTTATCACAGACATGCTGTCAGGGTGCTCAGGTTTTAATGCCAAGTCAAGTGGTGCCACAAAAATGTAAGAACTACTGACACAGCAGGAGATTCATGGCCTGTTGTCACAATACCAAATGTCTCACAAACCACATTAAAATTGCTGTGCACACACACAGTCATTATATAATAGCTATAATTACACACATGGTCTAAATACAGGCAACTTCAGAACACTGAATATTGAGTGGAAAATGAAAACATTGTAATTTTCCCCAAATTCAGCTCTGAGCTGTTTTATACAGTAAATGTTCTGAACATCAGACATCCTATTTTTTAAGATTTAATGAGCACTGGAGAAGTAAACACAGTTACCCTTAACCTATGTTACTGATGTATCTCACCTCTGTTACTGATGTATCTCTGCAGCCTGTCACTATAGGGGCTTCCTCTTCTTTTACTAAAGGAAAGGTTACAATAACAAAGGTTACAAGTAAAGACACAGCATTTATGCTCTTTTGTTCATTTATGTGCAGTGTTAGGCAATATCAGTTTTATTGATCGTACCTTCGGAACACAAACACAATGATGATTGCTGTTACAACTAGCAGAAATGCTGCTCCACCCATTACTGATCCAACCATGAGAGGCAGGCGGTTTTGAATTTGCTTTGACTGTTCCTCTAAAAAGTAATGTAGGATTAGTTTAGAATACAGTTGCAGAAAAATAACTCATCTGTCATATGCTTGTATTTGCAAATGCCATCTTTTAAAATCTGAACACACTTAAAACTATTTTCATTTAAATCTGGACAAACAATGGCTTCAGAATTTACAGAAAACTTCAAATAAAGGCAGTACAATTTCTATTGTGTAGCACTAATTAAATGAGTGAGAAAACTCACTAATGTAAATGCAAATTTGTGACATTAGTCAAATGGTCAAATCGCCTAGCTTCCACTGAAGCAAATAAGATGCTCTTTGAAACATTCTTATGCTACATTAACGTGTTAAAAAAAATGTAAAATGGTGACATTACAGATAGCTTGAGTGCATGCTGTCAGCCAAATGCTAAGCTTAACACTAAAACATACATTAGAAGCATATAAAATCATCTTAACTAGTGGTCTCAGACTTTAAACCCTACTGTATGTGTGAAACTGAAAAATTGAATGATGTAGTACAGCTTCAGTGCTAAATTGTGTGTTACAACATGATATGTGGTATTATTCTAGCCCACCCATTGCTAAAGTGCTAAAGTAAATGGTGTGGCTGTAGGGTCCATAGCCTCTCTCGTTCCGAGCGCGAATCTGGAAGGCGTAGATGGAGCCTGGAATCAGACCTCCAACTGTCACTGTGTTAGTTTCACTGAACACACTCACAGCACTGTCCTCATCAGAGCCCTGCCAAAGAGAAAGTGCTTATTTATACAATGACATGCCATTTCAGACAAGCAACACATCTAGATGAAGCAGTAAAGATGTTTTGTTCATTTAAAGGTGTTATTTATTTCAAAACTGTTTTTCTTTCTTGCTTCTGTGAAACGATAGAGACGAAATGTTGAAGAATATATACTGGTCACTATTGTCCATGCAATTACATTGAATAGGCACTTTAGTAAAGCTAAAAGGGCACGAAAACATTATAATTGCATGGGAAAGAGCAGCCAGTAAAATTCTTTAAAATCCTCCTTTTCTGTTCCAAAATTACAGACAAAAGTCTGGTTTGGAAAGACATGAGAGTAAATACTGACAGAACTGACAAACTACGAAGCTTATAAAATTCCAAGTTAGAACCTTGTCATAGTATCGAAGCTGGTATTCTAGGATGTCTCCGTTGGGCCGGTCAGGCTGAGGCCATGACAGTGTGATGGAGTCTTGAACTCTGCTTAACTGGTGCAACATCGGAACCTCTGAAGGCACTGTGGAGACAGACGTGACGTTAAAACACCCGCAATTACAACTGTGACCACAAGGGGGCCCATCATTATTCATATTATTCTTTATAAGCACACTGCTTTTCTACCACTCTTTATTCATTACGTCCCACAAATCTAATGGTTTTTCCTTTTGGTAAATGTATAAAGCAGTAATATACACATGGATTCACATGCAAATATAGTCCCAAATGCATTAGGCCATTTATATCCTGTTTTGGTGTGTGCTTGACAGTTAGACATGGCTAAAGCTTCATCCGTGCTAATGAGGTCATGAGTTAACCATTCTCCACTGCCGCCCTGTTCACAGCCCCTGACCCCCTTCAACTCACCCTAATATCTTCATCTGGTAATCATTCATGTGGAAGGGCAGAGCTAGAAAACTCAGTCCTGCTGAATACCATTATTTTCTGAGCAACGTTGGGCTAGTTAAATTGTATTTGGCCGAAAAAGCAATAACTAACTAACTAGAAGGGCAGGGGATACATCTGAATCGCGCCTGTTTCTGAAGTTTCTGTGGACTGCCACATTGATTATCCTCTCTGCATTTTTTATTTCCTTCTGTCTCTCTCTGCTTTCCTGAACATTATGTGAGCTGACAGGATATCGTGACCTCAAGCCACCTGGGTCCAGAAAAAGAAATGATAAAGAAAAAAGACAGATGGACAGAAATAAGGGACCGTGGAAGAGAAAAAGAAAGAGAGATAGAGGGAAGGGGGTTGGAGGCTGTCTAGACATAGATGGCAGGAGAGAGACATACATACACTGAGCAAATAGTCTGGTGTTCACGTGAACCGGCAGTATCACCAAGTCTCAAAGTATGTTTCCTTCTCCTCTTACCTGATTGGCTGGTGGTGAAGTTGATGCTGGCAAACTGAGGTGGAAACGGGCTCAGTGCCGATACTTCATTTATTGCTTGAACCTGTAAAATCACAAGTCATATCACAGCTACACTTTATTATGCATATAAAGGGACCAGTTTTCAGGCATATAAAGGGACCATATTTCTAAAAAAAAAAAAATTACTGATACTTAAAAAAAAACAGCAGATAAAGCCCATTTAATAACTGCTTGTGACAACAAAAACTGGTCTCTTCTGTATTTAGTTCCTTTAAAACAGAATTATAGGCTCTTTGTACCTGTAATCGTTGTTGTCTATGTACCTGTATGAGGTAGGTAACTCTAGTCAGCAGGTTTTTGAGAGTGACCCTTGTCTGCTTCAAGCCAGACTGAGAGGGAGAAAAAGTGACCGTCTCGCCACACCAGGAGCACATGCTGGGTGGGGTGTTAATATCAGGGCAGATTCGACACACCACCCCATACCAAACTTCACTCCGACCCCCCGTGTCCGCAGGTGGTCTCCAGCGCAGTGATACTCCACCCTCTGCGCTTTCATACTCCCAGGATAGAGACACCGGTGCTGATGGAGGACCTGGGAAAGAAAATCTAAGGTTATTCATAAACACGATCATTCACCAACTCCTGAATGATGTAATGATTACCCTCCATAAACATACAGTGATGAAAGACTTCAATGGCATGTGGTTAATATTTATGAGTACTGTTTATCCATTGACTTCAAATAAATGATCTGTGAGATTTTCTTGGATTAAGATGGTTGGTGTCTTACTAGTGCAGGCTGTGGTGTTAACATCAGTGTTTGCGCGGTAGAAACTGCTCCGACATTCGCAAAGTTTAGAACCTTCAGAACTAGTTCTGCTGTTGGCCGGGCACTCTGTACAGGAAACTGAGCCTGCGAGCGCTTTATAGGATCCAATTGGACATGCTGTTGAAAAAAAGGGAGAAAAGATAAAGATTATAATTATGGCACAAGATTACTCAAGCTGTTTCAAAATTGTGTCAGATTCAGATTCTTTGGAATTCTGTCAATTACACCAGAACTGGAAGCTGATCAGATGAATCAGGCACAAAGGGGCGTATAATTATCCAATTGGATTCAGTGAGTGCCAAATGAAATGTAAACTGTTTCAAATGTATTGGAAAAACAATTTGTTTCGAACACACACAATTAGTCGGTGCAAATTTGTAATGTGTTTTCGGGCACTTGAGTTAATAGGGTTCTTTTATCTGGTTAAATTAACAGAGAAAACAATAAAGAAGGAATGAATCATTTTTTACATAGTATTTATTCAGTCAGATGAGAAATAAGAGTTAAAACATTGTTGGAGGGAAATCAGAGAGCCAGATTTTCATTATTCTGGCTGAATGCATGTTTAAATGATGAAACACAGCTTTGAAATGGAAACCACAGACTTCCTCTTTTTCAAAAAGACCAAAGATATAATTGATGTGACACTGTGACCTCTGATTTGGCTGTTAATCTGAGTCCCTTGCAGCTTCATTTGTTGCTTTATATAACCAAACACAGCCGTCCATATGATGATACATTCAGCAACAGTGCAACACGCCAAACGTTCATTAAAGATCGATTGTGACACAGCTTGAAATTCAGCAATAAACAGTAGGGAGGCCTCATTGATCACCCATTCAACCATGTGACCACAGAAAAAACTCACAACATACACAGTGTTCTTTATATGTAGAGTCAATATGAATCAATGTGTTTACATAACCTACATTGAAACGTTTAAGTACATCAGGCCTGATGATGTCATCTCAGTAGTACTGACATGGTGTGACACTTGTGACAGTAGTTTTACTGCATCAGGATGTTTTGTCTGTGACTCTTTAATGTAATTACAGGAATTACTAAAGTCTCTGCCCATATTCAAATAGACAGGGCATACACAAATGTTTTAACAGCAGTAAACAGAAGAAAATAGAGAGATAAAAGAAATAAATTTTTTTTTTTCATTTCCAGAAAACTAAAAGGATTTTTATGTTCTTCCTGGCTCATCAGATTTTATATTCACTCCTAAACACAAGCATATGAAGTGAGAGAGACAGACATGAGATGAAGAGAGTGTTTTCTATCCATTTTTAGGTAGCCGGATTATATTATCCAATGTGTTTTCCTACAGCTGTGACAAAGGACACGCTTTAGCTACAAAATTGTCACACTTCCTTACACCTTTAAACATCTTTCCTTCTCATTCACACTTCCTTTTCAGCCAATCACAGCTTTTCATTCCTTTCTCCAGTGGGCACTTTTTGGCACCTAGGGATCTAGTATTCTTAAAAAAAAGGGAACACATTTTAAAGCCATTAACCGACCCAAATTTCTTAAAAAACAATGGGTTTAAATGGGGTGGCAGATACTAAGATTTGATACATTTGATATATTTTGATTTAGTCATTTATATTTCTGAAATTGACATATCGGCTATTTCTCCAGCAATGCCTACAATTATAATTACTGACATTGTTTTTTTAATTAAAAACAAAAAGCAATTACAAATTATTTAGTTGTACCCAAAAAATTATTTTTGGGTGTTCTAAAAAACATCCATGTAAAAATGTGTTAAAATGAAAGTACATAAAGCCAATACACTGTTTATGAACCTCATATCCAACCCGTGAGCCCTATATGTCAGAAATGGTTCCTGAAAACAAGCAGCTGTGTTTTAAAGAAGCTTGAGTACTAAGAATGAAGGAGCCTCATTTCAAGGAGCAGGTTTTTAAAAGGCTGAAATCACAGTGTTGGCTACAAGCATTTAAAATATTTAATCAGAACGTTGTTTTCAGTATGTTGTTATTCTTTTTCACATACCAATGGGGGTGGTGTGAGAAGGGTGTTGCCAGCCTAATAAGATTACCAGAAAAGTTAATTCTGTCACAAATTTAAGGGATCTTGAGATAGTTTCTTGCAAAGACTTGTTGCTACAAGACAAAATCTGAGGTGTCAAGCATTCTCATCTCTTGGCAACGACCATCTTGGCATTATTTTTTATTAGCATCAAATGCCAAAAGTGTTTTTATTCTGCTAACTAGAATAATGTGCTACATACAGGTTTATCCTTTCATGGCTAATTAATATGTATATATTCTGTGTTGTGTTCTCAGAAATGATAAAGTGGTGATTTGAATAAAGATTTCATAAGAATAACATTATCTGAATTTTTACATTTTTCTCCTCAGCATAAATGTTCAAGGTGACCGAGTTTTTCTCTCGTGTAAACCAGTAATGTAATAACACAAACCACAGCCATAACAAAATCCTGTATTGTCATAATGGGTTTACTGACAGTGCATGTCGTTAAATGCAAGTTTATGTGTGTTAATCAAAAGGCAGGCATAGACATCAAAATAGAGAGAATGTTGTTTTCACAGAAGCGGGGAAAGAAACATTGAAAAAGATGTAGATGAAGAGAAACTGTACGAGCAAATAGGCAGCGAGAGAGAAAGAGCGAGAGACCTCACTGAAGTGTATAATTTGCCGTTGACATCGTACTTGGTATTTAGATCGCTGACCCAATTTCTCTCTCTTTTTTCCCCTCTCTCTTCCTCTCGTGGTTGCTCTCATTCTTTTTTATTTGGCTTGCAGCATTCTGACTAAAGCACACAGATGCACAAATGCAAACACGAAAACATACAAACAAACTGATTTACACACAGCTTCACAAACCGAACATAAAATTGTACACACTCACACTTACTGTACACAATGTCTCTCTCTATATCTATCTCTGTATTGTGTATATCAGAACACTACATTGAAGTCACAGCAGGATATATATTTCTCTATAATTAATATCCATAATTACATTATTTAATATCCCATTACTATCCTGTAATCCTCTTCTGGCTTCAGGCATTATACTGCATTACACTGTTTGTTTAGTTGATTGGATTGTTCAGCAGCAGTTCAACTGGAGGCTGAATGTTTCTGGACATCCTGTCTGCAATGGACAGTTGTTCAATAACAGATGATTCATGATATGATTGTACCGTTGGGAGTCCTTATTCACTCACAACAGATACATTATTGGGAAACGGTTGGAAAGGTTTGTTTGCTAAGGTTTGTCCTCCTATGAAATTACATATTTGAAATTTGAAAATAAGTGTAATGAAATAATATCCCAAAAAGTATTTTTAAACACTTATTGTATTAATTTTTAATGCATTAGATAATGAAATTTCAAACTACTGGCATCTGCAAATCTTACTGTGGTAGATCAATTTTCTACCACAGAAAGTTTCCTTTTTTGGTCCTGAAGTAATTATTAGTACATGAACCAAGTCAGTTGCCCTCAGGTTCACACAGGGGTCCTAGGAAAGTAACCACAGTGTAACTTGTTACATTAACTACAGACAAGTTCCACTATATTTGACAACCAGGTGGTGACCAAATATTTTTGTCTCAGATTTAAGACACTGTGGGGAATGTGCTAGTCTCCACCTAATCCCAATTTAATTAAGAAAACAGTACCAATATAATTTACACATCATTGTAATCAAGCATCCCTCTACACACTAATAAAAGCAGACATATCAGTATATTGATTTCTTTACAGTTAGAGAATTGCACAGAACTGAACTGATTTACATGCAAATTAAAAACATCATCACACAGAGCAGTGACTAAAAGACAGCGATGAAGAGTCTGTATTTATGCTGTCTGAAAGGTCTTGGCATTCTGGAGGAACAGTCTATATAAATTTCACAGCGAGTCAACATCAGACCTCCTTTCAGTATCTGAAGAAAGGGAGTGAATCATGGTGCCGTCACAAACATGAAATCTAACAAAATAGGTTATTTATATCCTTAATCTACAGGATTCTGTAACTGTGCCACATCACTGATGTGATATGTATTAGTGTATGTCCACTATCCTCTATGCTATACAAAGTTTCAAGTGTGGCTAAGCCAGCGTAATTGTTTCATATGTGCAGACATGCTGTAGCAACACAATAAAACAGCAATGAAAAGAAAAAACACAGAACATGAGAAGCTTTGGGCCTCGCTATGTAACACAAAACTTACTCAAACCCTAAAAATCCACGGATTTGCATCAACCTGTCTGTTCACTTGTGAATTGTCACAACGCATCAATTCACTCAAGTATAAAACAATAATTTTTCCTAATTAAAGTAAAAAATTATTCAAAATTTATGATATATCCTCTGAAAAAAAGCCTGGTTACCTTATGTTAAAAAATTTGTGTATATTGCATCAAACCATATTATAAAAGGGAACATCTGGCCTGACAAATCTACCCCTTAAAACATCTCATGCAAGCATCAATGTTTAATGTAAACACCATTTAAAACTTGCATTGTTCATTCTATATTTAACACCTTCTGTCTGTTCAACGCTGTCTTTAATTCACCTGGATTTTAAACTCTCGTCCTTAACCTGTGTCCACTACTACATCCCGTTCTTCTCTTCCCTGTGGTTTCTGTCACTTGTTCAGCTGAATGGCCATTACATCACTGTGACCTAAATGTGTCACTCACTTCTCTTGCCCTCTTTCTCTCAATCTCTCCATCACTCTACTTTCGTCTTCAAGATACCCAAAAACCTTTTTTCTGATTTACTCACATTGCCCTCAGAATTTAACCCTATATTGTCTTTCATCTCTCCTTCACCTCTTCTGCATCTCTCTCTCTCTCGATTTTTTGACCTCATTCCCTCCATTGCACTGCTGAAGTTAAACTTGTCTTAGCTTGGCTGCTAGTCCTAAAGGAGATTAAGCATCGCTCGCTCTCTCTCTCTCTCTCTCTCTCGTGTTTTGATTGGCTGACAGACAACACAGTAAAATAAATACCGAGAAGAGATACGTCAACCACATATAGACGCGTATTATGCTGATGGGGTGACAAGGAAAAATTCAAATACTCAGACAGGTAAATGCACAAATGCACGTACACGGTGTATTGAGCAATGCAAAGCATGTCTTTTGTGTCTTTAATTAGATCTTTGTTTATTGGCGTATGCCCGAATACACCCGCGTGTCATTTTCTGTTCATCAACTTCTGCTCATAATCACAATGACAGGAAGGCTGCGGTGTACTGATTCAGAGATAACTGACAATGCCAAGGATGTCTATAATATCTGCAGAGATCTAGCATTCCCATCAGGATTCCTATTGATCTCAAGGCAGTGGTTCGTCTTGTACAGGCCCCCTGCAGGCTCTGCCATCATTACTCATATGCGATCATCTCCGCGGCCATGTTGAAATTAATCAACCAAGCCAACCTAGCTAGCAACCTAGCTAACAATTTTAGGCTTTAAGGACGTTTCCCTAACATTTTATTAACTAACCAAAACGTTAAATATGTTATTGTGAAGGTTTTATGAAAGTTGGAGCACACGACATGACAGAGTACTACTCCAAACACACAACACTCAACAACTCGCGACACGACTCGTACTCAGTAAGACTCGTGAACAATGTAAATCAGCAGCTTTTAAAATGCATTTAAACTTGTTGAGAAAATAAGCGCCTTTACTTACGATCACTTGCGATCAATCGCCACTGCAAATCTGAATGAAGCAAGTGTGCGAATCGGATCGAATCTTTTTGACGCTCTTCGCGAATTGAGATTCATTAGAGAATCAGTGAGATTCGTTAGAGAATCAATGAGATTCGTTAGAGAATCAGTGAGATGATTCATTAGAGAATCAATGAGATTCATTAGAGAATCAGTGAGATTCGTTAGAGAATCAGTGAGATGATTCGTTAGAGAATCAATGAGATTCATTAGAGAATCAGTGAGATTCATTAGAGAATCAGTGAGATTCATTAGAGAATCAATGAGTTTCATTAGAGAATCAGTGAGATTCATTAGAGAATCAGTGAGATGATTCGTTAGAGAATCAACGAGATTCGTTAGAGAATCAACGAGATTCGTTAGAGAATCAGTGAGATTCATTAGCGAATCAATGAGATTCATTAGAGAATCAGTGAGATTCGTTAGAGAATCAGTGAGATGATTCGTTAGAGAATCAGTGAGATTCATTAGAGAATCAGTGAGATTCATTAGAGAATCAATGAGTTTCATTAGAGAATCAGTGAGATTCATTAGAGAATCAGTGAGATGATTCGTTAGAGAATCAACGAGATTCGTTAGAGAATCAACGAGATTCGTTAGAGAATCAACGAGATTCGTTAGAGAATCAGTGAGATTCATTAGCGAATCAGTGAGATGATTCGTTAGAGAATCAACGAGATTCGTTAGAGAATCAACGAGATTCGTTAGAGAATCAGTGAGATTCGTTAGAGAATCAATGAGATTCGTTAGAGAATCAGTGAGATTCATTAGAGAATCAATGAGATTCATTAGAGAATTAAAGTAAATGAATTTGTGAAATGAGTAGTTTTCGCTGACATAAAGGAACCTGAATATATTCTCTTCAACACTACTTTATATTGTAATATTTGAAATAAAAAACATAATCCTCAGGTAAAGGTATTGTTTAATAATAAATAAGATTCCTGCGATAAAGATGCCATATGATCAAAATATATCCTAATGTACTAATGTGCGTAATATACTTTAGGATTATGGATTTATTTTAATACAGCTATTTTACAGCTATTTTAAAGCAGAAGAAGAGAAATACTGTTTATTTCCAAATAAAAAATACTTTATTTGGACTTGTGAGACTTAACCTGAACTTGGCCTTGAAAGACTTGAGATTTAACTTGCACTGCACCTCCGGGACTTAGTGAATATGTTTGGTCCCAAGCTCTTCACTTGTGACTAACCTAAGCTGACATCAGAAGCAGCAGACAGGGAGAAATATAAGTCCATTTCACGCTTTAAGGAGCCCCACAATTACAAATTTTTTCTTTAAATATAATGGAATATTTGGGATTTACATGCAAAAAAATCTAAACATTTTGTCAGAAAACAGTACATGTCTACTTTTGAATGACAGTCAAAGGAGACTTTGATTCAAATGCAGCCAGCTGGTGTTGCTGTGACATCTAGATTCAAAGGTTTCTGGTGTGTCTGGTGTGTGTAGCTCAGAGAAGCTGAAAAGCAAAAACGCAGCCAGTTTGTTATGAGCTATCTGAGTCTGACACAGTGCCATTCAGCGAGCTGTTTTAATTTGCAGCCGGTGTCTACACAGATAGCTAGATATTTGAAGACCACCTCTGAGCCATGCATGGAGTCTCCTTATATGGCTGTATACCACTCCCTTTGTACCTATTTTGTGCACTGGAAGCGAAGCTAGCTAACAAAGGTACAGTAAGTATTGCCAACTTGGTGACTTTGTTTCCAGATTTAACAGTTTTCATAGCCTCTCAGCAACTTTTTTTTTAAAAAGCTACTAGCAACAAACTTTAGCTTCTTTTTAGTAGACTGTAGTACACATATTTTACAACCCAGAGTCAAACTGTGTAAGAGAAACAAATAAGAAGATGCTTTGTTTTCTCTGAAGATCATTTTGGGTGTAAATATATCCGAAATCACTGCACAGCTGATGTTTTTAACTTATGTTCATAGTGTTTTTGTCAGATTTGTAAATCAGGTTTTAGCATAACAGCACCAACTGCTGGTTAGTTTTAATGGGTTGCATTCAGTTACTATATTTTATACTTGTTTTATTGTCTAATGACAGAAAATATGTGAACGAGAACAGCTTTATTTGGCTATGCTAAAATAAAGTATGTGGGCATTGAAAGTGAGTGAGAGGTGAAAACTGCCACACAAGAGAGAATAAACTGACATGTCATGTCATCCAGCAACATTTAGCTGTAATTTTCAAGTAGGGTTTATTTTCATTTGAAATAGTTGGCAACACTGGGTACAATGAATTCTAGCGTGTTCCGCTAGCTCATTATCATTTAAAGAGACATGTACTGAAATGTCTCAGCTGTGTCACTGTGAATAAAGCTGTTTTTGACAAGGGCAGGGTGTTATTTTACACAACCATTTAGGAATTTAGAAAATATTATACAGACATTTTGTGAAAACTTTTAAGAATCATACCAATTTGTGGAAAATAGGCATCCACTATAGGTTATAATTGGAAGTAGACAAAATTACTTGCAGTGCATTCAAGCTGTACATTTCATTAGTACCTGTGTTCTTTTAAGCTATTACCTGGCTATTGCTAGCACCATGTGCTACCAGTTTGAGCTAACTAGACCATGCTAACCAGCCAAGCTTTGACACCCTTTAACACAACGACTTATGCAGTTTTATGCACATACATCTACGCTGTTGTCACAGTTAGTAGATAACATGTATGGTTTGGTATCTGTCAAATGGATTTAACTGAGTAATACATTTTTTGTCAGTGAATGACCCAAAACATTGTGACCTGATGTTATTCTGACTCACCTAGACAAGCTGAGCCATTATAGTTGGGCTCATATCCTGCATCACACGTGCATCCTCCCACAGGCACCAACCATTCACCTTCTGTGTTGCAGTGCATTCTGGGTGGTGTCCCACCTTGTGATTGGCTATGAGGTACACAAGTCCCAGTCACTGGAACCAGAGAAGTGGGCTCCGCCCCCGAGGGTGTGGCTGGGTAGAAGGCCAGGTAGCGACTGGATGCTGGACAACGACGATAAAATATTGAAACACCCATGAGCGACACACATGCGCCGCTGTCTACTACTGCTAACACAAACCTAAAAGAGATAGAGGGCAAAGTGTTTAATGATGGAAATAAAGGTCCAAAGAGATTACAGGAGACATGCTTGGCATCAGTTAAACTCAGTCTCCTAACAGGGACAAGGGATGCTCATAACTGTTGTTTGTTTTCATATTCAAACCATATCAAGGCAAATATTAACACTGTGGCTGATATTTACTCAGTCGAATTGCCTTATCCTGAATGACCACATTCAGAGAAAACTCATTTTATCTGCACACAGTGACCACATAAAGGGTTTTAGGGAGACATGCGAAAGGTCATCGTACCCTTTACGTGTAAGAGGACCGAAGCTACGTGTTTTTACGTTGATGCGCCGTGTGCTCTCAGATTTGTACTGGTGAGGTAGACTCGGCTCCACACGACTGAAGCTCTTATCTGCTGCGATGGTGTCGATCTTCACCCAACCCTCTCTCGTTTCCCCACTGGAAGGCTGGAACAATAAAAAACCATCAGAGTAGGAAACTATCATATAAACACTGCTAGCCGTGTTGCACAGGTACTATTAGGCCAGAAGCACCACTTTTAAAAGGTTAACTACAAAAAGTCAAAACCAAAGACAAGACAGTTACATGAAAGTTATGTAATGGTGATGTTGACACTTGTAAAAACTAGTAGAAGGAGTATTTGATTCACCTGATGGGTCACATCTCTTTCCCAGAGGCATGACTACATTTCAACACATCCCTTAACCTCAACGGTTTCATCAGGATTTATTTTCTGCTTCTAGTCATGTCTTCTCCCCTGAGGAGAGCTTTAATATGACACACACACATTTCTTATACTTTTTCTATGACAGCTTCTTAAAACAACACTGTGTTTTGACTCTAAAAACATGACCTGTAAAATGCATGTCAAGATGTTTCATTTTCTATATATATATATATATATAAAATGAAACATTTTTTAAAAATGTACACATTGTCTGATGGAAAACATTGGTACAGTCACTATATATATATAAAATATAATTAAATATAATAAACCAAGAAACTGAATATGTGTTTAAGATAAATGAATGAATTGGAAAGATAAATTAATTGTTTTTATCATGGGTTTTGGGACCCACAGCGCTGCACATTTTACACCCCTAAATCAAATTACCACATGATTAGCAGAGAGATCCACAAACTGTGCTGTGTTTTGGGTCTCCAGGACCTTGATTGACATCCTCTGGGTTAATAGAATGAGGTTAAATTTAGTTATTAATATTAGATTTAACATTGCATTGAAAACGTTTGACGGTGCATTTCAGCTTTAATATTTTACATGAATATATTTTTCATTCCAAGCCTTCAGGCTTATGTCAGCCGTATCATGTTGGTTTCAGCTTGTCTTTCTCCTGAGTGACGTATCTGGGGAAATGTAATTCACACAACACAGAGCCATTCTAAGAGCATGGTCCTGTTTCCTTTGAAAACCAATCCCATGGATCCTCAGGCTTCTCCATAACAAAGGTTCAAAGTATGTCTCAGTCAGTCAAACAAGACAGAACGATACAAGACAGAAAGCTGCCAGAATACAAATATGAAGCCAGGGTGTGGGTGTAAGACAAGATATCCAACAAACCAGCATTTTAAAACACACTAACACAATCCAGCTAGCTTTATGATAAAATAAATACTGTTATTTTGCAAGAGTAACTTGAACGTAGGAATTTATAGACATAAATTATGCTAGAATAGTTCAAATAAATAGAGCCTCAGGATAATTTTCTGGTCAGATTCTTGTTAAGCATGTAGGTGTCCTATTCAGAGGAATACCAAACATAATAATTGGTGCTGGGATACATTCACTTCTTTTTTAGATTTCCACCTTTTAATTTCTTTGATCACGGTCTACGTTTTTGTAAAATAGTAATCACTTCTCAAATCCTTTCATTGCCTTCACATCGTATTATACATGATCATTCTTTTGTACCTGAGTGCTTAGCACAATCACACAATTCAATCAGACTTTAATCTCATTAAAATCGACTTTCTGTAGTTGTTGGGCACTGAATGTGAAATAATCCCTTGAACCTCACCTCAGCTGCCCACGTTCTCTCCAGCTCTCTCTGGGAGTCAGCCTGTTTATAGTAGAGCGTCAGCGTCTCTCTGCATGTTGGGGAGGGGGTACGTAAACTGGCACAGTCACGAACCGAGAAGCGCAGTGTTACGAAGATCCGTGGAGCTGACTGGCGGTACAGGAAGGGTGTGGCCAGCCAGTTGTCTTGGAGACGAGGGTTCTGATTGACATTGCAGACTTCGAAGGTACGCATGAGTTTCCCCCTGTCATCTAACACGCTCACCTCATCCCACTGAAAGGTGAAAGAATGTTGGAGAATGAAAATCAGAGAGGAAGATGGGCCTCAGGCTTGAATACTGTATTACCTCAGTTCCTCTGAGACTTGCTTGAAATGTATTTTTAAAAAAAGGCAAAAGAAAAAATAATATTCTGACTTTTCCAGCTACTTGGAAATAGGGTGTTTTTTTTGCAGATGTATTTAAGGTAAATTATTAAAGTAAAAATTAAAAGAGTTGTGACTTCTATTTTAAATTATGAATTATTTTTTATTCACTAAAGCCCTGAAATAGGAGGGAAAAAGGCTCATTTAGAGATGAAGAGAAAATCAGAGGACAGAAACTTGAGTGGAAAGTCTTGAATGAGTGGAAAACATGATGAGACAGCTTGAGAGAAACAGAAGATGAGCGAAGAAGAGGGGGAGGAATAAAAAAAACACAGATGGATAGATTAACAAAGATATGTAGGCAAACCAGCTGTCAGAAAGATAGAGTCTAGGTGCAGGAAAGATGTAAAGAAGCTAAGACAGAAAGTAGAGGACTGAGTTCAGTACTTCTCAGGAGGTCAGAAGCTGTGAGCTGCTCTGAGCCACAGAGATGGCAGGTATCATGGACAAACTGACATCAAATACACACACCAAAGGATAAAGGAACTGCAGGAGGGATGATTTAATATGCTCCATTTCTTGTACTTTTAAAGAGGTGGAGTTAAAACAGGAAGCACACCCTTACTGGTCCAGTCAAATCTCTGTCCCACTGAACACTGTCTGCTTGCACAATCACACAATGTTCTTAAATTTTCTAAAGTGTGATCCACTTTTCTTCATTACATCTACTCCATCTATCTACTGCATGTATCTACTGCATAAATCTACTGCATGAATCAACTGCATGAATCTACTGCATTAATCACTGCATGACTCTGCTGCATGAATCTACTGCATGAATCTACTGCATTAATCACTGCATGACTCTGCTGCATGAATCTACTGCATGAATCTACTGCATGAATGTAGTGCATGAGTCCTACTGTATGCATCTTACCCCTGTATCAGGATACGTTGTCCAGCCCAGTTCAGAAGTGGACTCTGTAGTGTCCAGCAGCATAACTGACAGACGAGAGAAAAGAAAAAGTCTGTCAGTTAATTATGAACCAAGCATCACAAGCATCACTGAATTATTCTACATATAGATTAAATATAATTATATTAGTTATACAGTGCAGTTCAGAAGTCTGAGACTTCTGGAATTTTAACATGGACATTTTTTCCACACAAGTATAAAACATTCTGTTAAACCTTTTTTAGATTGTGTTGGAATAAGATAGATTATCAGGTTTTGCACAAACGTATGCAGTTAATGAGCAAAGCGAGGGCATAACAAATATTACAATTCAGAAGTTCAAATATTTCAGCTGACAATAAGTAAGTAAACAATGAAAATGGAAATTTGCCAGTAAAGGAAGGTTTTGGACCTCACAGTGTGTCAGTAGTTAAATGCACGGCCCTTCACAGAGACAGAATTATCCTCAAGAATATTTCTAAAGTCACACAGCACTGAAATTCGTCTGTCAGTTTCCCATATTACAAATCATCACCGCAGGCATAATAAATGTCAAAATATAGCATGTGTTAAAGGTTAAAATGACCAGAATCTGACAGCTAAACTGTCCAATCCCATTATATCATGTCTTCCCTGACATTCATCTAACATACTGTTTATCAGATAGAAAAAGGCAGAGAAAAGAGACAGCAGAATTTATACATAGCAACCAGTGTGCTGTTTACAAATTAGTTATTTCTAAAATGTTTAATCTTTAGTACATGATATATATTTCCACATGAGGGCCTTTGCTGTGTCTCCTCTGGGGCTGCAGGAAATGCGCCCATCCCTCACCTAAAGAACCTAAAGCCCCTTAAATTAAACACACCAATCTGAGCAAACAGAAAACAAGCACAGTCATATAGCACATGCTCACAGAGGGCAGCAAGCAATCACACACACACTCGCACACACACCACACACACTTGCACACACACCACACACATACACAATCTCAACCAGTTGAGGATGAGTGTTTTTAATTCTGCACCCCCTCCTTCCTGTATTTGCCCTTAAATCCATGAAACTGATATTATTCTGTGGCTTACGTTAAAGCACTCTCTCTATTTCTCTCCCTCCCCCCTTGTCTCTCTCTTTCTCTCTCTATCTCTCTCTCATGTTGTGTGTAAACAGATTTTTTATATTATGCTCACAGATGGGGACCCCACAAATCTCTTCATCAATCCATCATTTTCCCTCCTGTTTGTCTCTCTGTTTGGTTCTTATTATTACGTCTCTTCCTGAAGACATTGATGTCCTGGAGTTTGCAGGGTTGGGATTTTGGGAGAGTTGGGCTTTAGTTTTTCCTAATTTATGAAACAGTGGCAGGAAAATAGGACACTTTTATAACCTGTGCTTGGCAGTGTTGTGCTTTAAAGGATTATTCTCTTAACATGTAACATTTGCTTATGATTCAGAAAAGACAAGGGCAGTGTGGCTATAATGCAGTACATGAATAAAACTAGGCACAAAATTACCAAATAATCCATAAGTAAAGCTCACATATAAATATTTGTCATTTGAACTGCATCAATAAACATTATTTTCTGGTATAAGTAATTGTTAAAATAATTTTAAATTATGCTGATAATAAATTACTACTTTTTTACAAGCTTACAGTTCTTTTTGAGTCACATAATGTAAAGCAATAAAGTAATAAAAAGCACAATTTTTATTTTTTGTTAGTAGAGACTTTTATGACTTTTAAGGACACAGTGTTTCTAAAATCAATACAATACACTTGTAGTAGACAATTGACAGCATGTAGACAGTTTTGTGACTCCTGTTCACTTAGTGGATAAGCACCAGTCTGTATCTTGTAGCTCTCTGGATTAGTTTGGCATTTTAGTATTTCCAGGCATTTCGTTAAACACTTTTAATGACTTTTCTAAAGCTGACTAAATTTGGTGTTTGTGATTAGTAATTTGATTTGATCCCAGTGAGAGGATGTCCTCAAGCAGAAGCGCTGCTCCACTTTGGGGAACAATTATGACATTGGCCCTCACCCAAATGCAGTATTTTATGCACACTCACAGCCTCATGGCCTTTACTCTGTGTGTCTGTAAAAAGTCTGGGGGACTGTAGGGTGTTTCATTTGTCATTTTATAATTCAGAAGGGCACTCAGTAGCATGGCCCCTTTTGGGGTTGATATGCGCCCTTGATACACCACTGTCGACTATTACCCAACAGCCCCTTTTGCAACGTATACACTGTGAGGGAAGACTGTAGGGTGTGAGGGTGTCATTTTGGCCCTGGTTTATATGTATCTTTAGCCTTTAAAGAAACACACATACACTAAATGCTTACGCTTATACACTTTCATAAGCACTTGTTCACCAAGACATTATTCTTTGACTCTAAACTAACTAGGTTTAATTTATCAGTGACACACATTTAAGTGCGCACACACAGACACTCAGACACTGTATTTAACATTCCCTCTGCAGGGAGTCTGTCTAACTTCTGACCTCATTTTACACTGAATGATATTTATATTATCACACTTCAGGTAAGACAAATGTACATGAACAAAACTAAAATAAAACCTGTATTAATAAAAAATGACATACAATTTACCATCATATAATATAAAATAGCTTGTGAAATGGTTTAACATATAATATGTTAACAATAATGTGCAGCATTCCTGTAGCTCAGTGGGTATAGCATGACACTAGCAATACAATTTGTGGGTTCATTTCTCAGGGATTTCACAAAATGATTAATGTATATCTGCACTGTAAATTGCTTCAGATTAAACCAACAACTGCATAAATATATTTATGTTTGGGATTATTTTTTCATTTGGCAAACCATGTTAATCAAACTAGTCAACATAAGCTTACATAAGATTAAAGTCTGTTATTTAACATTAGTGTGGATAAAGTTGGGTTACTGCAGTAAGACATACAGGCAGATGAATATGTCAACTTGACCTTATGAGACAATTATTTAAAGAGTCAATTATTAGCAGGTCTAAAGGAAGCTTAAACTCAGGCGATGTCTGATTTCCATGTGACCACACAGACAGCAGCATGAGGACAGCTCGAGGTGTCTCAGTTGGTAGAATCTGGTCTCTCCATCTGTAAATCTGGAGTCAGCAGAGAGCTGATTCAGACTTAATATCAAACTGTGCTCAGAGCTCCAATGCTTACTGAGTTCCTTCACTTCAGAAACTTGGTGAACATTTTAATGTCCTACTCAAGAAAAAGCTGTTTTATCTACAGTGCTTGTGTTCTGTGAATCGGCCTTGTTGCTATATAGATTATTAAATAATATTTCTGAAAATATTTAGCTTTTTATTGGAGGCACGTTTTCAAAAGTATTTTATATATTGCCTCTAAGAAACAACAATAAACACAGTCTTCAAAACTATGTGCAGGAACAGAGATGAAGATAAGGAAAGGTGAACATTATTTATGAGGAGAGTTTTTGTTAACAATGTTAAACAGTGTGAAGTTAGAGATAAGTCAATATGTTTTCTGTTGTTTACTGACTTTCAGCTGTGAATTACCCAACATGATCTCATGGGAAAACATAACTATTTTACAAAATATCTGTTTATATTGTGTTTAAATGATACTGTGTTTATGAAACTGATTAAAGCAATATTACAATACCTGCAGCACCAGGCCGCAGCCAATCACAGCCATGCTGATATTCAGCAAATCAGCACTCCCCACCCCCACTCGTCTGAGTCCCCTCACTGTAGTTAAATGTGTATGACTTAAACTCATAAATAGACTCTCAAGTAGCCTGTGACCCTGAGCGTGGACATGTATGAAGTGCCGGGCTGCACTCAGTGGGGCCATTGTGATCCAGACAGGAGCCGGAAAGATGGGACTGCTTGCACACTGATGGAGGCAAAAACTGCTGTGTGGGCTAAACTAAGTAAGTAAGTGCAGGAGTAATGCACTCCAGTGATATATCATTCTTATTTTTGTGTTGCACACACACCCCGTCCCCTTTACTCTTCTTGTGTCCCCTTCTTTTTGTGTTTATTATTAAACAGAAAAGTGACAGAAGGGTCCTGTCAGGGCTTAAACACATAGATACATTTAGTTACATTATTGATGTGAGAGAGAGAAAGAGGGAGGGAGATAGACAATGTTTGTTTAAAAAGCTGTGACACAGGAGCACTAAAAAAGCTAGAAACGGTGACAGGACACAAGAGAGGATAACGAGATAACATGCATTGATTTCTTGACCCATTTTTCTTTTAATGGCAAAAAGACAAAGTCTTTTTGTCTCCAATTGTCTCTTGCATTGTGGTGTTCAGCAGGCGTATTAATAATACATTTTCATCTGTTATCATCTTCTGTGGTGGGTATTAACATGTGTGGGTGTCCTGCATTAGCAGTGGTCCAACTGTGTGAGTTCACTTGAGTGTTCACACTTGCTCTGATTCTAGGGTGTGGGTTTGGTTATGAAAGACTAATGCTTTCTGTTCTTTACAGGGAGAAAGTCTGTTTATGTGGCTTTCTTGGTTCTCAAAAGTGTTAAAGCGCTGTGCCTCTGTTCACGCTTGATTAGTCCACCCTTCTGGAAACAACACTTTACAATGTAACTCCAGCTGTATACTGAAGTGAGAATGTTGTAAGCTATTCCAACACATTTACAGAATAACCTATACTGTAGCACATATGTGCAAATCATGATCACACTATTTACAGTAAAATTCAGAACAATTTACAACAAATTCAGACCATGTAAATGCAGTGCTGTATTATTTTTACCTACATGGAATATGTTTTTTGCTAGCTTTCAGTTATTTCACCGAAGTTACGGTTCATTTAAAATATTGTTATTTACGTTGTCTAATGTATTTTTTTTTAGAATAAATTATCTCCATTTTATAAATTAGGCTGTTTGGCCTAGTTTGCCTAACATGCATGCACTGGTTCTATAAGCAATATTTATTTGTTTGTTTTTTGTTGCTGTTTATTTGCTTGTTGTCTAGCTAACAGTAAAATGTATATATTATGAAAAAGCACCTTTTGGTCAAACTGAACAATTGTCTGGTCACATGCTTACCACATATGCTTAATATATAGGTTCACTTACTAGTTCACTCAAGCTATTTTGTTTTTCCAGCTGAGACCCTTTCTAGAGTCTCATTATTGATTTTTGTCATTATTGCTTAATATTGATTACTTGTTTCAACCAAACACACATGCCCTGGCCAATATGCAAATATATACACACATATTTCAAAGCATAGCACAAATGTTCACACAGTCATAAAAGCTACTGTTGTGGCAGTGTTAATGTGTGTCATTACATAAAAAGTTTTCTTTTGGGTACAGTGTGTTTTTGTGTGTGTAACTTTGGCAGCTTCATTTTAATATGCTCCAGATGTCTCTATATACAGATAGTCACCCCAGGACACACAGACGCACACACAGTCACCGCCTCATTACCACCAAACCACAGCGAAAGATGGAAAAAGAGAGACAGGGATTAGCACAATTCCAGATTTAAACTCACGCACGTCAGCGAATGTTATCAGAATGCCTCATTTTGGGTTTAGCTTGAATTGAGGCTTTTCTATGGTCTGTCTCCCTCCACAAAACACTGCTTATGACTCAAGAGCACTAGCAGCGCTCATCTTCTGTAGCCTACAGCTCTCGACCTGGACCTGGGCGGTTTTGGACCTGGACAGTTTTGGACCTGGACGGTTCTGGACCTGGACAGTTCTTGTTTTGGCTCTAGGGACATGCTGCATTTTTCTACTTGATTAGATCAGTGGCTTGACCTGTGCAACACACAGGTTGTCTCTTTTTCCTCTTATGTTTGTAATCCTGATTTACTACAATACTAGTCAAATTGAGTTGCACAACAAGCATTTCATGCTATGTCCCAAAAATCGTCCCTTGCAGCAATGTAAGTCAAATCATGGAACATGCAGCAACAAACAGCTCAGTATGTCCTGCCATCTTTGCTATTAGTGGGCAGTTTTTCTAAAACACAAAAGGGTTTTACATGAATGTTGTGCATTCGGGAGGTACTGCCATTGAGCAAAAGCTTTCTGCTGTCACTGAACAGGAAAAGTCATTATTACATAATTTTTACATTATTACATAAACATTATTACATAAGTTTCCTTGTTTTTAAGAAAAATGTCATTCAAAATAACATTTTACATAAAAGTAAATTTGCATTCCAGAACAAATATTTTATCTTCATTTTAGATATACAGATCTGAAACCTTTAGATCAATTTTTCAGAAAATATCTAACAAAATTTAAGGTTTATGTCTAAAACAATGAACAAAATTGGCAATCTGAGAAAGAAAAACAAACTGAAAACTTCTTACACAAGTTTGATTTGAAAGTACAAGTATCTTGTTCTATAAATGTCTCTCTCTATAAATATTACCTCAGACAAGACAACACAGAAATAACATTTCTTTTTAAATGTGTAAGAGTGTGAGTGTAGCTAGCTAGCTAGACACTAGTTTAAAGTGTTGGGGGATGGAGGTAGAAGATAGCACTGCGATGCTGTTTAGCCAGGGGCAACAGTTTGGGCTTGGCTGGGTGCAGATCTCTCATCCAGGCACTCAAACTCAATGACAGCAGGAGACCTTATGAGGGGATCACATATATATGCACACAAATCTCCACACTCATAAATCTAACCTGAGGAGAGCGGGACATAGAACAGACAATGAGGGAAAAAACTCCAGTACGACACAAGCTGTGCTGCCTGAGGGACCTCTTCATGTCCCTGTGTGAGACATGACACAAATCTCCTCTCTCATAACACCTCTCTATCCTCCTCATCTTCCTCACATCTCCCTCTTTTTACATGGATGTGGGTGTAAAAGCTGCTTTTAACAGAACATGGGGCTTTTAAACCGCTCTGTTTCTACAGCAGAACACCCTGCTGTATGTATTCACACTCGCCCTCTCTCCTCACATACACACTTTAGCACATAACGCCCGCAAAATGAAGTGTTGCCTAATTACAGTAATATTTTATAACTGGACCTCAGGGTTTGGTCTTATGGTGTTGTCTACAGGCCAAACTTAAAAGACTGTGGCAGAGATAAACTCTCTCTCCTGCCCTCTCTCTCTCTCTCTCAGACTGGTGCCGAGTTGTGTTTTATAAACTTTATAATGTTAAATCCAGCAACGCAAAATTGCCTCATGCAGTCAGTGAACCAAAATATTTTATCTTATGTAAATCTCGCAGACACTCAATTGGTGGCATTTGTAATGTATAAGAATATTGGAAAGTATAGATTACATTTGCACTGTATAATTTTATAATTTTCCTTATATTAAAAAAGTTTTCACCAAAAAAAGGAAGTTTAAAAAATGTATTAGGATATGTAAACCTATATAAGACGTATATGAGACACTTATATGAGGGTCATATGAGTTGATGAAAGCTGTTTGATGTGGTGAGGGTCTCCTCATGGGGGCTGCCATGCTGAGATCATGTGATCACCCCCAAAAAATAGTGGAATTCCTGTATTCTCCCTGTTATTAAATGTATCACAGCTGACCAAAAGGTTGTTGAGTGTATTTTTAAGAATGTATTTGTTTGTATTATATACCACAAATCAAAATGTATTGTCTACAAAATTGTAAATACAACATCTACGTTTTTTGTTACTTAATTGAAACAAATACCAACTGTTAACTGTAGATAACTGTGGCAAGTCCAAGACAACTGCCATATTCATCAGCACAAAATAAAAAGAAAAAGATTTGTGAGTGTACCTTTAAACTACAAACCATGCTGTGGTCAGAGAGTTTTCACTTGAGGTCTGACAAACACTGTACAGGGATCTAGAAGTCAGGGGCTTGTGAATAGACAGACACAGTCTATGAGAATGACTCTTGTGCTCATTAAAGGTGATGAAGGGAACAGACCTTTGCTATGGGAGGTCAGATAAAGATGTTTACTGCGGTACAGTTATATAGGAATGGCTGTTGAATAACTTAAATGTGATAAGAGGTATGTGCTATAGGAAAGCAGGTAAAGGTGTTTGCCAAATTAATTTAGAGTTATGGGCTTGACATAAAAAAACAATCCATTAGACAGGTTGTTGTCTATAGTCTGCCTTTTTTGTTTCTGCTTAAGTAGCTGTGTTTTAGTCAACTAATTTCATTTAGTTTCAATTTTTTTTATGTTCCACATATACACATGGTAAAACACATGGTATACCTTTTAGACAGAAAATAACTTCAAAAATATGTACAGTGGGCACTAAAAATGAAACATGCACACACACTTTCAATACCACTTATTCTTTGCAGAGTCTTATGCAGAGCCACATAATCCTGTACATAAATGTTTCAACATAGTGGAAATAAAAATCCTCACACTGTAAATTGCTTTGGATTAAAGCGTATGCAAAATGCCTAAACGTAAATGTAAAAATGTACTTTTGTTTGTGTAACCTAATGTAGTCAGGCTGATTCAGTCATATTAGAGTCTTAAATAAATACAGTTAAGTTAGACCTTGCTGCGTGAAGCACTTTTATTTTGGATACCTCACAAAACATTTTTACAGTGCTCTGTTTTTCATTCAAGTGCCCAAGCACAGAATTTTATGAGAACAGAAATGTCAAAACACGATTTTAATAAATAAATAAGTAACTGGCGCATACAAGCTTCTGTGAGAAAACATGTTCCCAAATGACTCTGGCATTCAAACACCACAAACACACACACACACACACACACACAATGAGTCACATAGCTTGCTCAGATTGTTCACAAGAGCTCACTATGAGATGCCAACTTCATCAATCAGTCTGTTTAAACTGCTCATGTCTGTTGTCAGCAACACATTGACTGAAAGTACCATTTAACTAATAGAAAAATGAACCATAAGAGAGCAAGAGAAAGAGACAGCAGACATGAAAGGATACAGAGATGTACAGTGAAGTTAGTGGGGTGTCTGTATTGTTGTGGAGTTGAATGGCCCTTGGGGAGGAGGGCCATTATAACAGTTATAATATCAGAAAAGGGGAGCAAAGAGTTGGGTGGGGGGGTCGCTTGGGTCAGACAGAGACAAAGGTTACACAACAAATTATTCACCCCTTCACTGGCTCTATTCAAAACCCTTTTGTTAGGAATAAACTGAGCTTGGCAGGATCCACAGAGAGCTCTTGAATTCACAGTTACAACTCATAAACACATGCACTCATTATACAGTATGAGGGTCTATGCAGACCCTCTGCCTCGGATATAAATACACACACTTTCACTGACTATCACATATGGTTGCAGATGTTTATGAAGATCATATCACAACTATCTTAAACACACCTGCAAACTTATTCAAGTCTCTGGAAATACAAGCGGCAACAGACTTACATGCTGACGCATACTTAGAAGGCAACACATTGCCAAACAGCACAGGACAGTAATTAACCCGCTGAAAACACACACACACACACACACACACACACATTGGGCTGAGAGCAGCAGGGGTGTGAGGGAAGTTTCATACCTTCTTCAGCTGAACTGTGCTGGACCACAAGAGAAAGAGATAGAAAGATCCTCCACATATCCATCAGGGCAACATACAAGAGAAGTGCTGAGAGGAAGAATACAGGAGACAGAACGAGAGAGAGAGAAAGAGAGAGAGAGAGAGAGAAGGGAGGAGGAGTCTGTCTGCTCTTTTTTATCTCAGATTAAAGAGGAGGGGGGCAGGGAGGAGTATTTATTTATGATGATGATTATGACTGAAAGTTAGTGTGCAAAGAATGAGAAAGTGAGACAGAGAGAGAGAGAAAGAAAGAAAGAAAGGGAGAGATGGAGTAACTGGTACATTGACTTTGCCCAATAGTGACATTGACATTGAGCCACTAAAAAGGGGCAATGTGATGGAAAGCATAAAACGAGTTTGGCTACTTTGTAGAAAAAGTGTCTAGACACGCAGGAGACAGACGTTCTCACAGTCAAAGTCATATTCCAGATACAGTTGTTGAATGCTTTGGTTTGGCATTCTGAAAAGGCAACACAAGCCAGATTGGAAATATGCATCACTCAGTAAAAGAAGCTTGGAAACCTGCTTCCTTGTTTTTTATTTTCTTTTCTTTTTTCCTCTCAGCAGTAGTTTGTTTTTCATAAACATACTTTGAATGTTTTTGTCTTGGCCTTGGTCACCTCTCATTTTCCATGTCCATCTCTCTTTTTTCTCTCTCTCTCAACCACACACACATGCAAACAATGGTTATCCAAGACGTACAGTATGTGGGAGCTGCCATTCTGCTGAACACATGGTGCTATGGTATTATTTATCTATGACAACAGTGCCACTTGCTGGACACAAAGTGATTAAGCGCTGATATCAACTGAACACTGTGCGGAATACCCAGCTGTACATAATAATTCCATTTAGTGTAAACAGTACAAAATTCATTGTACATAATTAGATCAGTGAGAAGGAAACTACTTTCAGAAACATTACATTCAAGTTTTTTAATAATCACTGGTTAAAAACATTAAAGTGCAGACTCAAAACACAACTGCATTGTATATGTATCAGTACACATGTTCCCTGGGCATCAAACCCACAACCTTTAAACTGGTCATGCAATGTTCTACCAATTGAGCTACAGGAACAAACTACACATCTTGAGTCAGGAAAAATATCTAGAAAGTTCCTATGACCGCCACAAACGTGTGACAAATATGTGCAAATATGTTTTTTACATCAATAAATGTGCTCATGACAACATCATACATATATTCAAGACATTGTGTTTGACGCAAATGTAAAAAGCTGCAAAAACCAAAAATGAGTAACAATTTTAAAAGCTATAAATTTAAAAATACATATATGTTAAAAACAAACACAAAATAACCTTTGGCATTGAATATAATAAAACTCCAAAAAACCATCAGACTGCAAGAAGTGCAATAATCAAATATTAACACAGTGTATATAGCACAATAATCCTATGATGTTTTAAACTACCCTGATCAACCCATAATTTAAGACAGACATAAGTAATACTGGCCTGTTATTATATATGTAATCCTTGCATGTAGTCCTGCATCAGTAGTGTTCATTCAGTGATGTTGAGTGATAACATGTCATGAGAAATACTGTGATGAATAACACTGAATAACACTGGGTAAACAAATACCTCAGCAAAGACACAATTAATTACGTAGACCGGTCTGACAACAACACCTGAGCATGTTTCTCTAGGCAAAGTAACACTGGAATACAGGCTTCAACATCAGTTTGTTCTAGAGCCCTTGAGCTTTTTGTCTTTCAATACATGCTCACATTTTAAAGTGCTTTAGGTTTACTTAATGTTCTTTCTGGCACTTTTACACATCATTTAAGAAAGCACATTTAAAATTTTACTTTAGTATCCAAATGCAACGCATGCACATAAATGTTGTAACATTTGTAAGTGTAAAATTTAGTAAAATATTTTATTTGTTCCTTAATAAATCTGAAAAAATTAACAATACCTTAATGAGAACAAATGTGCATTTGCAAAAATTTTTTGCATATTTGCAATTATTTTTTGTACCTCAAGATATTGTTCTGTATCCCCACAGCTTAGGAACTGGTGATCATCTACATGATCAATTATAAATACTCTGAACGATACACAATGTCCCTGCTCTGAGCTAATTCCTATGTCATACTACATTTAAAAGTTGCCTCAATGATCCACTGCTGTAGGTCAGGTTGGACCATATATGGTGTCATTTACATGTATAGACTATGTATAGATTTACATGTATAGACTTCTATGGGTTGGTTCCACCTTTTGCTGTCTCCCGTTTACTCAGCTCAGTCATTTGGAACTTCTCAGGTGTTGGGGATACTGGCACAGTAACTGCCCTCTCTGGAGAAGTAAAAGTAGCTGCATTAGAACCTGCAGAACCGACAAATCCGCTGGCGATGTCCTCAAATGTCCGTCCTTTGGTCTCAGGAACCCGGAAGTAAGTGAAGACGAAGAAGAAGATGAGGAGAACGAAAAATATGATGAACACATATGGACCACACAGTTTCTGAAATGGAAGCAGAAATAAGCTGTATTGGTCAGGTGTTGCTTTTTAAATGTTTAAGTGACTAAATGGAGTTCACGGTTATACAGTTATGCTGTATATAATATACTACTATAGTATATTGTGAAGAGTGAAACTGATGATTTTGTATTGATTGCACTGAACTCTGATGAGTTTATATTGACATTTATGACTTCTGATTCTGATCTTTTAAAATAAAAGCAGATTATCAGGTTTTACTAAAAACTCTAGAATTAAAAACTCTGAGAAGCAGGAGACTCAAACAGAGAGGAACTCTGTTTGTTCTCCATTTATTCTCAGTACTGTCTAGATGAAATAATAATATTTCTTTTTTAATTTTTGATGTATGATACATACATGTACAGTTGATATACACAATAATGATATGAAGGACTGTTTTATGTGGTATTGTTTTTCACAAATTCTTACCATTAGTTGTGGGAACAGCAATCCGACAAGGAAGTTGGCAGTCCAGTTGGAGCATCCTGCCACAGCGATGGCTGCCGGTCTTGGACCTTGAGCGAATAATTCTGCAACTATGAACCATGGAATTGGACCAGGTCCCATCTCAAAACTAGCCACAAATCCAAACACTGCTACAATGGCCAAAATGCTGACAGCTGAAGTCCCCTGTTAACCATATAAGGAAATAACAATCAACAAACAATTAGTAAACAGATTACATAACAGAGAGTGGTGCTTTAGTCAAAAGATGAAATACGTACTCCTTCAGGTGTTGATATGGAAGTGCTGTTCTGAACCAGTTCAGCTTCTAGCCCCTCAGGGTTCTTAAAATAATAAGCAAATACAACAAAGTTTCATTAAAAGATCAAATAAACCCCAGCTGAACCAGTCCAAATAATACTAAAGATGAATGGCCCAATATAATCATCACAGAGCACCAACTCACCACCAGTTTAAGAGAAATGGTCATGATTAGAGCACAGACAGCCATTCCTGCCAGCCCAATCATGTGCAGAGTTCTTCTGCCTGCCCTCTCCACCAGAAACAGCTGTTGACCAAAGCATTTGGAAATTTAGAACAATTCTTTACATTGTCATGACTGTTAAACAGATACAATGACATAACCATTGTATCTGTCATTGTAATCCCAACACCCCAAAACCATGTTTACATAATATACAGTTTTAATTTTTTGTAGACAGTATTATTGGACTTCAGCAATAGGGATAGTTTACCCAAAAAGGAAAGATTTGTCATCATTTACTTAATCTTTACCTTAATCTATGCTACTGTGAAAGTGGATGGTGACCAGTGCCCCCAAGCACCAAAAATTGCAACCCATACAACTCATGCAAATATTCTTAAAATGATTCTAAATGATAACAGAATTTACATGTTTTCCTAAAGTATTCATTTATGTAAGAGAGCATTGAAATACTTACAGAAACCACAGTGAAGACAGTGTTGACTGCTCCTGCCCCAATAGTGACAAAGATGGGCCCAGTGATGCCTGCACTCCTAAAGATATCTGTTGAATAATAAAACACCTGGAAATATACAGAAACCGCATCACATATTAGATTCATTCTGGACATTATTACTGAGCCCTGATTGACTAACATTAGCTTTAGGAAATGTAGCGATAATATCAATGCTGGTTATGAAAGATGAGCGAGACTCACTGCATTGATTCCGGACAGCTGCTGGGACAGCTGCAGGATTATGGCGATGACAATGGGTTGTCGGTAGGAAGGGTTACGGAACAGCTCTGGAATAGACACCTTCTTCTCCACAGCCATCTTCATCGCTTCTTCTTTCATCTCACGGATATCATCCTCAACGTCTGAGTGCCCACGGAGACATGTCAGCACTGGGGGAGGAAGAGGAAGATTAAATATAACGTAGTGGGTAAACATGGTGTTATATCTCCTGATCTTGAAAGGTCTTCAGCACTTTGGCTAGATCATCGCATGTTTTTTCTATTGGTTATTTCTCAATCCTCAGCAGCCACCTTTGCGTGCCTCTTCTTCCTGGTTTAGGTTGATTAGCAGGTACCGAGGGCTTTCTGGACAGAATATCACCATAACACTCTGTAGCACTGCAGGCAGGGTGGTCAAAGCCAGCAGTAATGGCCACAAAGCCTGAGACCCCAGCAGAGACTCCAAACCAAAGATCTGCCATAAAATTCACAAACATTGCATATTAATAACTATCACACTGTTTCTGTGAACTGATTTAGTGCATCACAATCAATACATCACCACATATTTGAATGACACATGAAACTCATGTAAATACACAATATACAAACTGAGACCTATTTTATAAACAGAAAAAGCCTTTAATTTTTCTTTTATTTCCAACTAAACAATTGCAGATTTTAAACTTCAATTTAAAAGAAACACATCATAACAAATGAGACCAACATATCTGAGAAAACACTAACCTGTGCTACCAAGATACCGATGACTACACCGAGCTGGTGAAGCGTACCAAAAGCTCCTCGCAGTGCGGTTGGAGCAATTTCACCCACATACATGGGCGTCAACCCAGTACACAGACCGCAAAACACACCAATCACAAGACGGCCCAATATCATCATCTCATGGGAGGTGCACATGTTGGATAAACCCATTAGCCCTCCACCAATCACAGCCAGGATGTTGGACAGCAGAATGGACTTCCGCCTATAAAGATGTGAGACAGGAGATTGTGTAATAGCATGTACTACTAGCTGAACTGTCTACAAATGTTTAATAGCATCACTGTTGTTTTGCATTTATTTTATTTGCTCACCTTCCAAGCTTGTTAACCAGAGCACCGACACACAGAGAACCGATCATACCTCCAACACTGAAGATGGACACAGCGACACTCCACACTGTTGTGACAGTGGAAGAATGCATGGGCTCTCCAGTACGAATCAGAGACACATTTCTGAAGAAGTTCTTCACTTTCTGATCATCAGCAGAGAGAGTGACAGACATGCAGAAGTAAATTGGATGAACTATTAATCAATCAGAGAGTTTTTTTACTACAATGAACATTTACCTCATCGGGTGCGTTGATGACTCCTGTGTTGTAGCCGAACTGCAGCGAGCCAATGACAGCTGTTGACACGCAGAACATGAGGAAACACGTCACCTGCTTCCCCTGATAAAATAAAGAAATGAACAAAAGATGAAAAAAACATACATAGGAATGCTGACACATGCATGCAGTAATATCACAGGAAAAATATGTTTAAAGACATTAGTACTAATAAGTACTAAGACAAAATATGCACTTATGATACAGTGCTCCAGTAGCTCAAGGGGTAGTGCATTGTGCCTGCAACAACATGATCATGGGTTTGATTCTTAGAAGGCTCGTACTGATAAGATTCAAGATTTTTATTTGTCACATACATAGTTACAACCACCAGTGAAATGTAAAACCATAAAAGCTGTACAACATATGGCTTGAATACACTGTAAGTTATTTTGGATAACACTGCCAGCCAAATGCAATGTATTACACACACAAACACAGTCCTATTTCCTTCTGGCTGTGTTCCATAATTTCATAAAAACTATTTCACAATGCTGTGTTTCCTAGTGCATTGTTTTTTATACAAAGTTATCACTGTCTGGCTGCTGTAATTATAATGTTTGTTCCTTTTGTACCTAAAAGTATTAGTCTATGCTTAACTGTTGTGAGAGACATAACCAGCTATTTAAAATAAGCATTTTCCCTTCGGCTGCAGAGGTAATTCTTCTGAGGAGGTTAAATGGTTAAAATTCACCTGACTGGTGTCAGAGCCAATGTACTGGCAGCAGGCCTGTTACTTCACCATGTCTAGAACTAGATCAGCCACAGAAAACCACAATTTTATTTCAGTTCTGTCTAATACACAGCATTTGGCAAATGTCAGCACAAAAGCCTCACAGTTGTGTGTGTGCAGACAGCCATTAGGTTAAAAACACACACTCACATACACAGCGATTGACTGATTCTTGGCTGAAGAAGGTGCCAGAGATGTGGTTGTGGTACTGTTTATCTATGACATGTGGTTTGTAAGAGAAAGTACTTCTAAATGAGAGGTATGCTAATTTTGATCCATCAATGTATTTATCATCTCTAATATAGCTATGTATTCGTTTTTATTGAGTGGATACTACGGTGGATATTACTACAGCGACTTGAATTGGCACTTTCCACACTGCCTGTCCATTCTAAAACAAGTAGAAACTAGTAAGAATGCTACTCATATTATACTCAAGTTTGGACACGCATTTGGAACTCTGCTTCAAACAGACATTTCTTGTTTTCTGTCTCTTCTGTACATTACAATTGAGCCTCTGTAATCCTATCGTATTATATCCTAATCCTATTATTTCAATCTGATAGTTGCATTATTATTATCATTGTCTCACAGATCCAGGATTGACTCACTTAACTTTGCCCGAAAACTATGGTTTCATCTGAGAAAACAAAGTGATTTTGGGATGCACAATAACCAAGAAATGTTGTTCACTGATGGCAAAACACATTAGGGGATTATAAGGTGTAAATAATGCATGATAGAAACCCTAAGTGGTGTGTTTTTCAGTATTGGGTCAAATCCTATATAATACAACTACTATAGTTACCACAGTTTAAGTGGTATTTGTTTTAACATTATAGCAACTACATGTAAACCATGTAAGCCATGGGTGACTTCCTGATCACTAACCATGCTGTGTGTGAAATAATGTGAAACTATAACCATATCTATATAACCCCAACTACAAATAAGTAAATTTACTATTTGATTATTGATCATAATAGATTTAACAGTATTGTATGGTCAAGTAATGAGGAAGACTAAATGTTTTGGTAACAAGCTTTCAACCACCGCTTTGTATTTAATGATCTTTTACACACTGAAAGAAGAGAAAATATAGCTAGTACCTTGCTATCGTCTTTCATCTTCTCCATCCTGTTTTGTGTTGCAAAAGCCAGAAGCAGCGTGTTGAACTTCCTCTTCTTGCAGTGAAACTTATGTGGTTCAAAGTAACCAAAAATGTTCAAAGTCCTTATTTGAAAATGTCTATAAAAATATAAACATTCATTGATGAGAGAGAATTAATGACACTCTTTAATTCTTCATAAAGAATCACCACGACAAAGTTGATTTCCTGCCTAACGGGTGTGTCGAGTTGAGATGTTAGTTTAGCATCAGTATTTTGCAAAACAAACTGCAACGTGTAAATCAAACAAGGAAAACAAACAAGTAACGTGGAAATCATATCAAAGATCTCAATACTTCTCAGTCAGCCCCGTGGGTTTACTTATGTTTTGTTAAACCGTAAATAAATATTTTATAATAACTATAACAACTTCTTAAACGTTTATAACAACGTCTTGCAACATGATGCATGCTTGATCCAAGTTTGTTTTCACAATTTAAAAACTGCACACAACTGTTAATTTCAATGCTGTGTCCTTTGCTATTAGTTTATAGTAGTGACAGCTATTATCACATTACTATTTTAAAAGAATATAGCCTACAGTTATATATATTTGTCAAAATATTAAAAAGCATTACGGTCAGGTGTGCAGAGCTGGTTTCTGGTCGAGGCGACGCTGATGTGTGAGGAACACTTGTACTGAAACTCTTTCCTGCACTTCTGGTGCTTTTATGAGAGATGGGGACATGAGCAGCAGCACGTTGTAGTTTCTTCCGTCATTCAGACGTGCTCCCCTGTTTTAGCCATATCTGTTCACTCACTAACATTCTTCTATACGAGATTGCATCAAAACGTAGTGAGACGACTAGCTAGACGGCATTTTCGGCATCATATAAGGGCGCTCTGGGCAATGATGCTGTCTCTGTGTAGCCACCACACGAAAATTTGAGACACAGGCAAAGGTTTGAATTGCCTTATTTGGCGCTCCAGTGTTATTCAAGAACGGAGAGGATGCAAGAATCGGGCTTTTGTTCCTGTCACGCAGCATCCCACCGGATTTATCTCAGCCAAAGATCTCTGATACAGTGAAACACTTGTTGTTGTCAAGTGAGTGCCTTTGTGGGAGCTCAACGTCGTCTTTGTTTGTAAACAAACAGTTCTCTCTTCCAAAATTGCGCCGTTTGTGACCTCAATTTTGCGGGGTATCTAGTGATTAAAACAAACTTTTGTGGATGTGTGCATGAACGTGTATTTCAAGAATAATGACTTCAGGTTTATTATTGCAATAATAAACCTGTCAGTCCTCAAATATACCCGTTTATTGCTCAATGAGGCTTTATGTCAGGTGCATTGAATCTAATGGATGATAAAACAGATCACTCACACAGATGTTGACAAAGTGATCTAAAACATTATTTGGCCATGGTTCACGATTTATAAGCACATTGTACTATAATGTTAAGCACAGTTTTCTGATGTCTCCGTTTTGTTGTCTGAATACAGGCAACAGGAACTTGCCCTCAGTTGAAGGAAACATTCTGAGAACTGAGGCCAACTTTCTGTCATTGTGATGTCATTTATTTTGCAGCCCTTAAACCAAACTCCAAACCACATTGAGAAATACTAGGAAGATAACTCATTTTATTTTAATCTACAATATTTCTGATTTTTCTGGCATGTATAACATCATTACCAAGACAAATTCACAAACTGCCTCAAACTCTCTGCACAAGCAATCAAACTTAAAAGTATAAGTTTAACTGTTATGAATGCATGCAGAAGTGGTATAGTTATAGTGTAGTATAGTGGTATAGATTTTGACAGTGGTATAGACACCTGACACGATGCTGTGACCTGACTTTATCTTTAGATTTCTACACTTCCTGTGTGTCCTTAAATACGACAAAGAATGACCAGACAAATCATGCTCCAGTTTTGCATCAGTAAGATAAAATAATACAAGGATTTCTACATTGTGCAACTATCACGATATTGACAGTGTAACTGCTGTACTGCAAATGAGTTTTTGACGCGAGTTACGTCAGATAAGTTACGTCACTTTACTGCCACCTGCTGTTTCCAATTCACAATGTTCAATAGCACGGTGTATTTATTTGTATTTGTTGGGTCAATTTACGTCAGGATAGCTAAAACCAATAGCCTAAGATATGTGTTCTCCACAACTAAAGAGTCAATAAAATTAATAAATTACATGGTGTACATTGTATTTATTACACATAAATACGTTGTATGTTGTACTTTCTGTTCTTTGTACTGTGTTGTTGTTAGCACCTTGGTCCTGGGGAAACGTTGTTTCGTTTCACTATGTACTTGTTTATATGTCTGAAATGACAATAAACTCTACTTTGACTTTGGGTCTGTGGTAGGACTGTGGTAAAAAAAATGGCAATAGTAAGACTTGATATGGCACATTTCTTTGAATTTAAGTAGCGTTTAGTTTAGAAACTACTGTACAACAGACCACTTAGGTGGTAGAAAACAAAAACACAATAGCAGCATTTTTTGAAATTGTGCGTCTTTATTTGCATAGTGCAACACTAAGAAGACAGAATGCGAGGCGACAATGGCGCTACATTATAACCTTAAAATTCTGAAGCCTAAAAGGCTACGTGCCATTTTAAGCCTGATTGACCTTTTATCCTCCAGCCTATAAACCAAGTACTAGGACAACATCACAATGGTTTAATATATTATGGGGTACCATACGAAGATATGGACAACAGCAAGCATTTAGATCTTTCCAGGAAAGTTTCCATCTGCAATCTGTGAATCCCATTTTTCCACCTGAAGGAAGAGAACATAGACAACAACACATCTAATGCAAGACCTACTTTTACATTTCTTCTTTTTTGTCATATTTTATAATGTTTGGCTTTATGTTGTATAAAATGGAAGTCAATGGAAAAAGCTGCTATCCTACAGTTTATAAAATGAAGATTGTATTATGATTATTAGGATACCGGTCAACATTGGTATACAAATTAAACAGTACAAAAAACAACCCTGTTTGATTATAGCTCAAAATGTGTTCTCCTTTGCATTACTAGGTCCATGTTGGCATGCAGCACTGGATGTGGTTCAAGATTACTAGTGAATACTTAAAAGGCCAGCCAGGGAGAAATTAGGATTAATGGGAACAGCTTCAATGACAAAGTCAGACCAGAAAGTTAATTCCTATGACAAACCTGGGAATACACTGGGTGGGTGACAAAATTGAGGGCTGTAGATACCAAAGAACTTTGCTATAACTTTAAGATGACTAATGTACAATTCTTGTAAACCTCTTTCGTTTGAATTTATTGTTAGTTATATAAATAATGGGATAATGTAATAATGGGATAATGTTATTGTCTTTAACGTGGTTTTAGGATAACAAGCAAGGCTAGAACGTTCATCACTAATCATTTGATTTTTAAATGAATCAGGCAGACACATATTTTCATTAGAATGTTCTTACCCAGCTTATTGGGCACAGACTCTTGTAGACTTTCTGATACCATTGGCAGGGAGTTATTTCCTGTCCTTTGCTTGACAGAGCCTTATTACACCTGTGAAAGTCTGAGAGAGATTAAAATACATCATTTAATAAAGACAAGTGGTTGGGCACCCAAAACAGAAGCATTCCTAACTTACTTCTATCATTAAAGGGCAACATTCATTATGTTTTCAAATGTGGTTTCTCTTTTAATTGTACTTACCAAGGTAATTCTGGAAACAGTTTCGTGTCTGGTTGGTATTTGGAAAACGGGCATCGAAGGGAGCCGTTTTGTAGTTCTTAATCTTCTCCTCAATAACATCAGCCATCTTCAGTTAATGTAATGAGTCTGCACGTGATACAGTAAACAATCACACATCAACAACGGCAGCAGGCATCGCAATACACCACAGTCTTTAGCAGTCTCAGTAGCGTTCGCAGGATCAAACAATAAAATGGACAGTGTAGTCGAAATAATAAATCAGTGTAAGTGACTTTAATAGCTTCAGTAATAGACTAGGCTTAATGCCAGGAAGAATCTGAGAGGCCTGTAATGATGTTACACCGTTATCCTTCAAACTCTTTAAACGTCAAATAAGTAATTGTACGTTTTTCTTACATGGGCTTTAATATTGATAAAACAGGTTAATGTTAAGTTTACAACAGCTGCCATATGCACAGTGCTGACATAACCTTGATTTAACCGGTATTCATAGCTTGCTAACTAGCTCGCTAGCGATCAAGTTTTAACGTACCGTTAGTCGTAACGTGAACATGGCTATTTAGCATTAGCAACAATTACAGTAAACGACGAATGTTTCAAAAACTTCATACTAGGGAAACAATTTCACCACAATGTAAGATGAACAAAAACAAACAGCGAGACCTACTTTTAACCGTGTTAATGTGACGTCCTCTCCGCAAGACTTCTAGGGCGCACTGAATTATGGGAAGAGAAACGATGTAGGCTGGACACAGGATAAGCGAAGGAGGGGCAAATATGAGCTTTTATTTATTTGTTTATTAATTGTTTGTTTGTTTGTTTTGTTTATATCTACCACTTGGATGTATCTGTAATTCTTAAAAACGAATAAGGGAGGGGCAAAGGAGTTACTATGTTCACTACACCAATAAATGTTTGCAATGTGTGGTAAGTATGTGTGATATTTCAACACAGTTACAGCGAAAGCTTCTAGATATTCATTCTATATTTATATGAACACGTTACTCCGGCGCATGTGGCATCGGTAAAATCTACTTAAATAGACCTTTTTTGGCAATTATAGTTATGTAAAATGTTTAAAAACTTTTCAACCATTCCATGTATTTGCATTGTGGGAAGAAATAAGTTTGCTGCAGCTGGTAGCTACAAATGTGTCTGCCTGTATTGCGGCAGTGAGATTTGAAACTAATAACAAAATAATATTGTAAAATAGAGTATAATAGGAAATATTGTGTCTGACTCCATGTTTTATTGTTCACTTAGTGCGCTGGCCTTTAAAAGCAACGGAGGCCTACAACACCAGAAGGAAAATCTCCATGCCTCACATGCATCGTGGTATGTTCACGCCCCTTGTATTATTTTATTAATCTTTTTTTACATGTATTTGTTGTCTGAAATGGGTGACTCAGTATTTTTATGTATTTATTGTGTGACATATGTAAGGTCGCTTTGTTAAATAAATCATTCTGTAAAACTATGGATGAGAGTAGATTTCAAAAAGTTGTAGTAGGTACCTCCCTTGTACCCCTAATTATCTGCATTTGCACAGTAGTTTGCTATTATTATGTTGAAATATTGATTAATAATATTCTTGCTTACTACAGTTTTAATCTTTATAGCAACATTGTTGTGAACTGTTCTTACAGCTAATGGAACTTTATGCACAGGACTTACATCACAAGAGCTAGTACTTGTAATGACTGTCCTCTGCCTTTGCAGGGCACTGCTGGCTACCAAACCATCACCAGTCCCTCCCCACTTAGACATAGCGGTTAAGCTTAAGTCTGAGAGATGTACTGTAATAAAGCTGAACTTTTAACAGTTTACCAAAGTATACATGACTGTACGCACGACTTATTCATTCCATGCACGTTAGCTCTGAGAAAGAGCCAGGAGGGGCTTTCACTAACACGCTTAAAACAAACATGGAGGAATAATTCTGAATGACGCACAGCAGCATTTATAGTCTGCTGTCAGTATTTCCTGTTTGACAGTTTAACTGCACTCAAAGCTTTTGGCTTAGTAGTTCTTTTGTTTGTGTTTCCCTGCTTAATGATTTGTTGGGGGCAAATATGCCCCCAAAAGTAAGCATGTAGAATGGTGGTGGTTCGAATTAGAAATTTGCAGTATAATTGTGATTTGTCGCCTTCATGACAGGGGCCATGAATTCAACTAGATTTAACTCTTTTTGCATATAAATAAATTAAGCCTTGTATTTTATTAACCTTTGTATAGTATTTAAAAGAGACGAATGTGTTAGCAAATAATAGCAAATAATTTAGGTTCAATATATGTAATCAAACAAATACTAAACAAGTACTGTACAAACACAAATATTTGTACAAGTAAAAGTACAAATACTGAACTAAACAAGTGATTGTGTTATAGATTTATAGTGGTTGCCATATCCACAATACTAATATAAGCCTGATCTAACCGGTTTAGGTAGCTTGTTTGCTAACTTACTAGCTACCACGTTTAAGTGAACCTTTGGTTGTAACTTAAACATTGGTATTAATTAATAGCTTAAACATTGCTTAAACATTTCATCAGTGCTGCACTTTCTATTTTAATAAATAAGAGACAACAAAGCTTTATTAAAACAATTGCTAACATTTACAGCAAACAATGTATATAATAAATGGATAACTGAAGAAAGGGGGCAAAGCAGAGTAAAATAATGATATGTATAAACGACATGACAACACACGTTCTACAGATATAGACACATTTTCATAGATATACACATAGTTCTTCTTTCCTGACACCATGATTTTGTTGTTGACAAGGTCAAAGGTTACAGGTGCCTTTCAGACTTTGACATCCTGTCCCAGCTTTCCTGCTTCCTCTTTGTCTTGTAATCGTCAAAGTATATTAGAGATAAAAACGTGCTGATTTTAAGTGTTAATTATTATTGTGTGTCTATCCCTTATGTTTCTTTCAGTAGCGACCATGTATACAGTTTTAACTCGGCTAAGGCTATATTCCTTGTAATACCCAACAAATAAAGTATTAAGAAATTATACAGCCCTTCGATTCCATTTCTCTGTTGAGGCTGTATAAAAGGCTTAAATCTGAATTTAGAAATCTAGATTTTTGAAAAGTCTTTATTCCATTTAGTTTTGGTCTCACTCTTTGAACATACATTAACATGACTGTGTACTTCATAATGTCTCTCTCTCTCTCTCTCTCTCTCTCCCTTTCTCCCTCTCTCTCAGGATATAGGTGTTGTCCATTGAGGAGGAAGGAAATTCTGTCATTTAGAACAATGGGCCCTGCTTCTCTATCTATAGACACAGAAAAACTGAGAAAGAAAAAGAGAGAGAAATGGAAATCAAGAATATGTGCTAGATGATTCTCCTGGAGTATGAATACATTTTAAAACAAAAAATGTTAAAGACGGCAACAAAGTAAAGAAAAACTAAGGTCATGCAACGCGAGGTCCTGCTCAGAAAATGGACTATTCAAGCCTGATCACTCTGGAATAAGTAGACATACAGTGGACCTCCATTGGTGCTTTTTAATATTACAGTACCTTTCAAAAACAACAACAGCAATTCAGATTTATCCCAGAATAGGAGGAAGTCAATCACAGTGGGTAAGTCACATTGAAATCATCTGGTGGTGAGAAATGCCATTTTACCAAACTCAAAATGATAGATTTGGATCTGTTGAGCTGTAGTCAGCATATACTGAGAACCTTTCCCCAACCGAATGTTGTAAATTTTGTGTCTTGTTTGTTCTGCATCCACCATTTACTTTATAGAATGGAAGGAAATCAATTATGGTCAAAGAGTCAATGTAATAAATAAAAATAAGTTCAAATTAGCCTTGAGTGAACTCCTCACTTTTGAGGAATGACACAGGGCAGAAGATCCTTAGGGGGTCTGTTTAGGGGTTTTCCCCATCTGTCTGTGAGGATGCATAGAGGTGAAGCCCACAGTCAGGGTGGAGGACAAAAACTGTATGTTATTACATACAACTGACATTCAGCACTTTCAATCAAAGTACAAAAAGATATTCATAGAATGTGGTTTGGCTGAATGGCTGAACTCGAGCAGCGATAGTTCTTGTTGGTTGATATCCTTGTCATGGCCTCTTGGCGAAGCCATTTGACTTTTTCTTGACTTCCACAAGTTTGCTTAGCTCAGGAGCACGAGTGCCAAACCTCTGTTATTCATTAGGGATGTAGACATAAATGTAAAATAAATCTTTCTCTGAGCCATAGCTATTCACTGCCATGTCAACTCGGTGGCATTCCAACACCAGCTGTGTTAAGGGTTTGGTACTTGCGGGGCATAGCATGGCCATGACTATTCAACTGTACATTAGCTTTTCCTGCCATTTGTTAGCTGATAACATGGTGTCATTTACTGAACTGCTAAAAACTAATTTTTGACCCAGAGAAAACCCAGTGAGAAAATCTTTCTTCAAAAATGCCGTATATTCTTTGTGACATGCTTTCTCCATCTGTTTTTGTAGGATAGTTCATTTTTTTGGATTTTCCTTTGACAATTTATTTTTGTCATTTCATCTTTCCAGTCTCCACATTCCTACCTGTCACATTCAATCCTCGCCACCCTTTCTATTTCCTCCTCAGATGGAGGAGTCTGGTAGTCCCCGGTTTAGGAAGCTCCATTTCCCAGTGGGCTTGTGGATAAATTCTCCACGAAAACACTTTGCTAAGCTGGGTGCCCGCTGGCCCAGTGCAGTATCCGTCAAGTTAGTATTCAACATTTTTTTTGCTATTAAAACCATAAACCTCTGTTTTACTGGGCTGATTATTTACTAGCACTTCAATTATCTTCTGTCTAGTAATAGTTTTTCCATATGAATTTCATGAAGTGACATATAGTCACTGTAATGTGTAATCATGATACTTTTCTTCTGTTTTATAGACTGAACATGTGATGTGTATGTGATTTTGATTATTATGATGTATTATTATGATGATGTTTATCATTTGTTGTTTACCACTTTCTTCATTTTATTAGATCTACAACTAGTTCAGATGCTGCCTCCGTGCATGAGGCTCCATCCTCAGCCCCTCCTTCCTCTCTCTCTCACTCCAACCCTTCTCTTGCTCCACCCTCTCCATCCCCATCTCCGGCCTTTCTTCGACCTCGACCAGCCAATCAGCAGTCCCGTGCCAAGCGTCTGTCCCACCTCTTCCTGCGAGGTCGGTCCAATAGCGACAGAGACCGTGCTATTGGAGAACGTGAGAGGGAAGTATGGGTGCATTCTGCCACGCCCTCATCACATCACTACCTGCCCCCTGCTTCTTCCAGTGCCCCTGGGCTGGTCAAGATTTACGGAGATGCCCTGTCCAGTGGGGCAAACTATCGAAGCTTGCTGGCAAATATGCACTCCACTGCTCGCCAGCTCATTCAGCAGGTTATCACCCGCTACACTGAGAGAGAAAGAGAGAATGAGAGTGAAGAAACAGGTATTATATTCCCTATAGTGTTAACAAAGAATTTAATTAATAAGGTCATTAATATAAAGGTTTAATAAATACCATACATTTTATATTAAATTATGCATCTTGGATTATTACGATATAAGAGATTTAATATACTGAACTAACCCCTAGATTAAAAAAATATATAAATGTTTAACTCATTTAATTTATTTACAGCTAAAAGGATACTTTAGCTGTAAATAAAAATTCTGTTACTGTTCTACATGTTAGGTTTATCGATCCCTGATCACAACCACTTTTAATTCAATGTTTAATTCAACTCGAATTTCAAATTTGTAAAATCATATTACAGATTAGATGTTGGAAATTAGGTTATTGTATCATAACTGCTTATTGTATCATTGTGTTCATCTCCTCAGCTCTCCAGAAACATTCCCCTGAGGACTTCCTGTTATGTGATGTCATTGGAAAGCCTATTCAACAGTCAGATGGAGCCATTAGATGGCAAACAGAGTGCCGAAGGAGTGTGGCATCTTGGGAATGCCCCTTGCAACTAGTGGATATGTGGAGACCCAAGGATGGTTTTGAGCGACGGTTTGAGATTCAACGTCTTGATGAATATGAGAGAGAGGAAAAAGAAAAGGAGAAAGAGAGAGAGAGAGATGGAGAGAGCTATCAAGGTTAGAATGTCTTGCAAAACATGTATAATGTTTAACTATAGGAGACTCTCAGCAAAAAGACCAGTATTATATTAAAGGCGAACACAGCCAGTCACATGGTTAACGTGAAACTGTATTGCTGTACTGATGTACTGTTGTAATTGAAGAACTTCCCAATAAATAATTCCTGTGAAATCACTATTATGACAACAGGAGTGCGTTGGAGGCGGAGCCGCATTGCATCTGGGGGTGGTCCAGAAGAAGAACGAGGTCATCGGGGACGAAACACTGAACTTAGGAGGAGCATCAGTGATATGAACCTGAGTTTAAGACGTCGACAAGGCAACAACACTGGCAATGACCCTCGGCGAGCTGGCAATGTCTCAAATAATGGACAGGATAGGAAGAGCATAGTTAGCATGATAGCAACTGAAACAGGAGAGGTAAAATAAAGGAAGCAATAATTTAATGTCATTTAATATCTCAATTTAATATCTCTAACAGAGATTAAATGAACAATAACATATTTATTTGTTTGTGACATGATAAATGCATGCAATCCAAATATGCCATAGATGTGAATATGCCCATGAGAGAATATCCATCAGTAGCCATCAAATAACCTCAATATTGTCCTGATTTTTTTAAGACCACTAGGTCAAAAGATGGAGTGGAAGCAGACAGACGCACCCAGGCAGCAGAAGAAGAGAAAGACACCTGTGACCTGGAAGTGATGTCACAGAGTCTGATCCTTCCACCCGTGGATCGCCCTTACTTCCTGTTACTGCAGGGCTATGACCAGAGCAAGGCTAGACATGCATCATCTCACTTATCTTACAGCTACTTCATGACATCATACCTGTATTCCTCTAATCACAACATACCATCAATGCTTTTATACCTTTGAGTGGAATAGCCATTGAACACACAACACAAAACAGCCAAACAGAAGCTCTATATACACACGCGGGCCGGACAATACCAACAAAAACATGCTGTGTCTACACCTTCATCTCTGTACAATGACCTCACACAAGCATGCATTGTTGTAAACTGTAACACTCTTCATTTCTTATCTTCTGTGTATTTTTGCAGCTTAAGATAGGAGATTGCACAGATTGTTTTAAAAGACCACAATAAAGATGACAACAGCTTTTCCCAAACTCTCTCTCTCTTCCCTATTTTTCCCTATTTCATTTAGGGTCTCTCTTTCATTTTTCTCTGTATGACTGTCTTGTTTGTGTTTTGCTATTATTCTTTTAGGACTTTGTGTTGTACATAATGGCAGGTCACACACATGTTTTTGGGCGGAAGCCAACATTCCGGGAGCGGGAGATGGACAGGGAGAAAGAGAGGAAGGGGAAGAGGCCTCTAAAAGTGGACACTTTTCTCTCAGCTCCTGACCTGCTTATTCGACACCTTTTGATCAGGAGAGACACAGCTGTCTCTGAGCAACCCCGCGGTCAAGGTACCCTGACACCAAAACCACAAAACGAAAGATAAACAGCTAAAATACCACAGCACCAAACAGATGTTTTACAGCGTTCTTATGTTCTTATGTTTTATGATGGTTCAAAAGCATTGATAACATTCTACGTTATTGCCGCAGGGATTTCAAAATTGAAATAGAATGTGATAGAATGTTTCTCAGTTTGTTCTGGGAACAAAAGAAAAGTTTGTTCTGTTCTTAAATCAGAAAGGAAAGTTCAGGAAAGGAGGGCCCTTGAATATTTTAATTGTTTATCACAGACAGCAATGAAGTTAGAAAGCAAATTTCAGTTTTAAAGAAGATTGCAAAGTTTTAAAGAAGATTGCAAAAATGATTCAAACTGTACTCAGATTTACTTTGACACCAAAGTCATCAATCAAAAGATTGTGATCAGAGACCAGTGATAGCAACAGGAGCTCAAACATTCTTTGTTTTGTTTGGGAACAAAGGGAAACATTACTGCATTTATTCTTCTGCTTCCCAATCTACTTTAGCCTTGGTGCGTCCATTCAGAGGAGGACCTGTCACTCTTAATGGGGCTCCACTTTACAGGGAATCAGTCCTGAAGCCAGGAGACTTGTTGGGTCTTGGCCGCCACTTTCTTTTTCTTTATCGTGACCCTCGGGTGACCCCCGCCCCACCCCTGTCCTTACCCCCACCATGGCAGGGTGACATGTCACTTTCCTACAGCAATGGCAACATGACAGATAGACAGGAAATGCTTAGGTTGTATATGGGGTCCACAGAGTCACTGCTGAGATTCCAGGCCAAACATGCGGATGCCATTCTGCAGGTAAACTCTGATATAATCAAATATCCCTTCTGATATAATCAAATTTCCCTTCTGATATAGCTCTCATAAACAAATACTAGTGCATGTAAATACAGAGTTCTGACAGAGGGAATTTTATCATAATGATACACTGCAACAGCCAAACAGTAGGATGCAGCAATTTAAAAATCAGAGCACAACCAAAGTTCAACCACAGATGCCAAAATTTCTGTCTAAATGTTTACAATGCGACTTGCGTGTAGCACATTTTTAGCGAATGGTGCAATGGAACATAATTTAGGAAAAATATTATCACTGCTAAACTGTTGTGTAAACAAACACTGCAGTGGCTACATTCTGAAATGAATTTGTTGTGTTTATTTATGTCAATCAGTTTCTTGGTTTGCCTTCAATTTCAGGAAATTATCTCAAAGAACTCCACCCCAGATTCAGGGGGCGGGCCCTTAGCACCTGCCTATCTTCTGTCGCTCATGATTGACTATGCCTCAAAACATCTGGATCCTGAATTAATGCCACAGCTGCTATTAAAGGCAGCCAATCAGATCAAAGGGATCGTTTGGGTGAGTACCCAAACGTCTAGATGACATGAAACATCATGATATCATAAAGCGTAAAACCACAATCTTTATAAGAAGTCAAGTGAAGCATTGGGTTGGGTTGTTATATAACAGTACTGTTACAGCTATTGCAGGCTAAATGTAATATTGAACATGACATGGCTTTGAACTTGTGACTGTGTTTGAAACCTTTCATGCCTTCTTTGGCTCCTGCTTGTTGGTTATGTCAAACTATGGCACAGATAAAACTGGACTAAGACCTGAAACACCACAAACATTTAATGTAATAGAGTTAATCTGCACAGCGTGTTTGTACACTAAATGTTAGGGTTGTGCGAGAGAGCGCCCTAAGATGGAATCTCTCTCTCTCCCTGTGCTGTGAAGTTGTGGCTGAGGAGCCGCAGCTGCAGACACAGATGGGCTTTCACTGGAATTTCGCCGTAGTTTGTAAACAGAGGTTGACTGATGTCATTTCCACCCGTTTGGAAAATGTGCTGTCATTGTCCGGACACATCAGCCAAACACTCCCGCCCAAGCATTCATCCGAGTCTGCTTTAATCTCTCTCTCTCTTTCTCTCTCTCTTTCTGTCTGTTCCATTATTCATCTCTTAGGACAAAATTAAAGAGTTTGGTGAAAAACATCCAACACAAAAGTAAGAACCTGCACTACCTCTCTGTGCTTATCTTTATCTGTATACACTGTTGAATATGTGTTGCTAGGTGACAGTTATAGGCTGTAAACAACAAATTCCTCCCACCTTGCACAGCACTGAGCTTGTATTATGCTATTCAGCCCAATCCTTTACCATACAAACTCTATGTATGCGTGTCTACAATATAGAATACCTCCTGTGTATTTTTCTTATTTAAAAAGCTATTAAAATAATTAAAAAATATTTACCTATGGGAGTTTGAAAAGGAAATATTTTCCATAAACTTTAAAACTGTATTTTAGCTGTGTTTCTGATGACCAGAATTGTATACATTTTTGACATTTAATTATTAGCTCCAAAAGGTTTCTGGACATATATATATATATATATAATGGACATATAGACATGTGGACATATTGGTCTCATGTATTGATGTGTTCTGTGTATTTGTGTTCTGCACTGAGGTTCAATAGTGTTTTCATGTGTTCTCAGCTCAGCGGAGGCTGAGGTTGAACTTCCTCCTCCAAGTGTGCAAAATCTCTCCTCTGACCTTCGACCTCTCATGTTCTGGATGTCCAACGCCACTGAGCTTCTCAACTTCTTTCAAGTCAAAGTTGAAGCCCTGGAAAAAGAGTGGGAATTTGAAGGTGAGAACGACATCAGGAATATACCTGAATCAGTCATCTCATCAGGCATCTTGTCATAGGGTGGGTTTAGGGAGGGGCTAACAGGTGTTTTAAAGACCAAGACCATCCCCAAACATTCTTATGGAAACAATTATATTGTAAATATATAACGGACTGTGACTTCATTTAAAACAACAAGTGAAATTAAAACATTTGACCCGTTATTCATGTGTAAGGTATTGTAATGTGATGTAATGATTTAATGTGAAGGTTGGTGCAGCCACCCTGTCTCACTTTTCATAACATTATTACATTTAAAAAATAGAGCAGTATTTCATGTGACCTTGAATTTAATTTTTATTTTCAATGTAAATGAGAATACCAGCTTACCTCAGCCTGCGGCTGAGAACAAGGACACTGTTAAGAGCACTTATAAGTTAGTGTTTCTTATGGAACTATATAAAGATATGTTTATGGGCATGTGTTTCTTGTGATAGATCTAATTTTTGGTCTATGATGCTTAATGTAATAGAGAAGCAACAGTGGGGTGCTGAAACCTCACTTTTGGCTTTAGAGCAAAGGATCTGGATGCTCAAAGAATCATCACTGCATTTGTTGTTAACCACAACAACCACCACATTGTCCTCGCTCAGTTCAATTCAGTTTATTTATATACAGCACTTTTTACAATGCTGCATTGTTACCGAACAGTTGCACATATAAAAATAATAAAAGATAGCATAGAGAAATAACACTTGTAATATACAAATTAGTAAAACTAATGATACTAAGATTATAATAGGGTTATGAATTACAAGATAAACATGATAAATTACATTTTAAATGACATGTTTACAGTTTACATGAGAGTGGCTAATAATTAAAATATACAAGTAGGTGCAAAATTTGCAATAGGAAATAAAAAAGGGAAAAATGTGATTAAATTGTTATAGAAAGCAATTGTTTGAATAGAATAATTGTGTAATGTTGTGGAATGGATAGAAATGTCAAAAGCAAACTCCTTGTACAATATGTTCTGTAAAAAATGCCTGAACCTTTTAAATTTGTTCATTAGGTTTAGTTCAATTCACTGTAATCATAATGTTTGTAGTCAATTTAAAGTCAATTTGACTCTCTAATTGACTTCACAGTTCCCCTGCAATTATTATAAATGCTATTAGTGTTAATTAATGGAAAGAATTCACATGGAATAGTGAGTTCATGTGATTTTATAAACATTTTGTGGTTTTACTTTGTCTTGTGTAGCTCCAGGTGACCCTGTTCTTTCAGCTGACATGGACACCTGTTCCGAGGCACTGGCACAGTTGGATGATGTCATTATGCACACGTTTCAGCAATGTGTTTACCAGCTGACCAAGGTAAGATACTGTGCATCTGTCTATCTGTCTGTCTGTCAATTGTATCTGTCTATCTGTGTATAATATACATATATGTATAATATATATACATACACATACATACATTATATACAGTTTGTTGCATTAATTATTTCACATCCTCTCTTCAGACTTTGTACTCCCTGCTTCCAGCATTGTTGGACACTAACCCGTTCTCTAGTGAGGAGAAAAAAAGAGGAAAAGTTGACGCAAGGGACAAAGCAGGTAGTGAAGGAGGGGGAGATGTGGAAGAGGATGTCTCTACTTTACCTCCTACCGTAGCTGGACTGGTGGAAGTATATCGATGCTCTCTGCAGCTTTCCAGAGAAGCTTGCCTCTCTCCGCCTTTAACCTCCCAGACATTTGGCTACCTCTTCTTCTTCACAAACACGTCTCTTCTCAACACACTCCTGGAGAGAGGTAAGAATAAACAGTTTGTTTGTCCACGTTAGGAGCCGTGATGACAGTTTACCATTCTGACTCAAGCAAAACATGGTGGCAAAAAGTTGCTGTTTGAACAACCAGCAAGAATGAGTGTCTGAGTTTGAAAATTACTTGTTTGTTTTTTGCATACAGATAGTCTGTTCTCGTGGTCACGTGCAGTTCAGATTCGCACTAATTTGGATCTGGTCTTAGACTGGCTTCAAAGTTCAGGTCTTGGAGACATTGCTTCTGAGTTTCTAAAAAAGCTATCAGTTACTGTCAACTTCCTATGCATACCTAAGACCCGCCTTATTCAGGTGAGAGTTTGATTCTTGTAAGACTGTAGTTGTTTAACTATGATTGTTCAGTTATATAAAACTAAATGAATAGTCTTCTGCACAATAATCTTCACCCATGCATCTCCATTTTACTTTGCCCTGTTAGTCATCATGGTCAAGTTTACAAGAAGAACATTTCTTGCTGAGCCCTGCTCAGCTTCACCATCTTCTCAGTCATTACAAGCTTGGACCAGCAAGAGCTCCGCCATCCTCTTGGGCTCCACCTCCCGGTACTGAACTTGGAGGTGGTAAGTATCAACCTAAGAGAATAAATAACTTGTTCCAATACCATAACAAAAACTCTTACTGTTCGTGACACCAGCTTGTTTTATAAAACTACTGTTTATTTTCTTTAATGTCACAAAGACATTTTTGAGAGTTTCTTGGACCATCCTCCTCTTATTCTACCCAATGAGACACCTCGTCTGGACCTCACTCAGCCAATCCCAAGCCCTGAGCTACAGAAGGAAGTGACACGTCTGCGAACCTTCTTGTGGGGGCTCGACCAGGATGAACTTCCAGCGAATCAGCGAACTAGACTATAATATTTGTTCAATCCAGTTGTGAAATTGACCATAGAGAAACTGTCACTCTTTAGACATTTGTAAGATTCGTTAGATTCATTCTTAGTTCATATAGAATTCATTTCAGGCATCAGTCCTACTGTATTTGTGTTCAAAGCACATCAGTTGGATTTTAATGCATTATTATACATAATTATCATACACTTAATTATATTTTTTTTATCATTAATCACTCTGTATCACTCAGACAAGAAAACAGGGATGTTTAGAGGCCCTTAAATCAGTATTCCCTAATACAGGTTAAAGCTATGCTATTAAATAAATGTTACTATGTTAAATAATCATTGCCTGGTTGCAATGATGAATGCAAGCCCAATATTTTACAGTCTTCAATCTGCTGGTAAAGCAGACATTTTATTGATACACTGGTTATCTGATAATGACGAAAACAATGAAATCCTATGACAAGGAAAATAAGTTTAGCATTGAGCATATTTTTCAATGAATTGTATTGACCCTTTTTCCATTGTAATGCATTTTCACATTGTCTGTAATAAATACATAAAAGCTACATGTACTGTCATGATTATTTTCATGAATGGTTTCTTAATACTATATTTGATTCTGTGACTCCTGGCAGATACTATGTCTAGGAAAACAACGTGTATTTGTGTCCTGTGAGAGACTGGACAAGCTGTGTCCGCATCCTGCTGTTCTATTAATCAACACTGGGTGGCATGATCGCAGTGGACTCAACGATTAGGTCAAATCTACTGATCAATGACGTGCCAAAATCACAGAACATTAAAAGGTAAAACCTAGACCATGATTTTTTTTATTACCGACGATATCAATGTGTTGGGAATTGACTTAGGACCGAGTTTTAAATACTGAATTGATAAAATTGTGTATGGGTATATTTTGTAAATACAGATAACTTTACGTAGGCCTACTGTTAGATGATGGAAGTCATATAGCGCTACTGTTTTTAAACCTAAAAACACAATAAATTATTGTTGTTTCTTTCCCTAAAAAACGTTTATCAACGTTATCGAAAAAGTTGTTGCAGTAACGTTAGTAGAACGTTTTTTTCCTACCGCGTTTTTATATTGTTAGCTGGGTTTTGTAGTTAGATTTTAGTTGTAGATTTTTTAACTGCAGACTTAGTAACGGGATATCACTGATGTTGTGACGCAGAGACAGTAGCCTGTCAGCAGCATTCATGATAAAACAATAACCTTCCCACGAGCACCAAAAATAAACAATAACTGATCTTGAGGTACATGAAGCGCTGCGTCAGGCCCATTCATATGCTTGGTTTTACACGTTTTCAGCATAAGACACAACATTCTGTCACAATTCCCATGACAAAAATCCCCAATACTTTTGCTGACGTCATATCATGCCTTTAATCCCCGCTTATTGTAAGAATGTTTTCCTTTCCACGTTGTGTGTTGACAGTGCGCCAACTCTCAGTCTCTTCCGGTCAGTTTCTTGTGGCATTTTACGGTAAGAATGTGATCCCGTGAGAACCTTTTGCATCACTCCGGATTTTTTATTTATCCAGCCAGTGGCACCAGTCCCCGTTTGTCTTTAAACCTCCATCCGTGTCGTGTCATCGTTTCAAATCGGCGGCGTGTTGATGGCGTGTATGAGTCATATTTGTGGCTGAACTTTAATCAAATAAGTTACTGTACGACTTCTGATTTGCACATCCGTGTGGTTTATGAGCGAGGCTGTCCAGCGGCTGTTTTGAACTTCTTATGAATTCATCATGTAAAAATTGATGGTTATTATTTGGGCTAAAGATGTTTTTAAGGCGAGTGGTCGTCGTGCAACTATGGGTCAGCGATGTTGTCAGAGAGAGGCAGCAGTCAGTCTGCCCGTCCTGTTTGTGTGTCACTGTCTTACGTCTGGCATACACGCACAACGCAGTTAAACAGCCATTCTTCCAGGTGCAGCTTCCCGCACCTGTTAAAGTTCCTCTCTGTAATTAGGACGACACGATTATTTTTCGGAGGCGGAGGGGTGATGAAGCAGACAATGGAGCGCTTATTTTTTCTTTTTCGACATCTCTCGAGTAATGATAGATTCTTCCCTCTTCAAAGCACACAGGTTTCCTACAAAACTGCTGAGTCAGTTGTAAAAGGGAGGGTCTGTGTGTGTGTTCACTCCTGTGGACCGACTGTGTATTTAGAGCATGTACGGCACATCTCCTTATAAAAGCTTCTCTGATTGTATGCAGATGTTTTGTATGTATACATGTGTTCAGTTTTGTGTGTGTTCTTAAATGTGAATGCATGCTGAACCCACAAACAATGATAAATAGATTCTGTGCCCACTCCATAACTATTCACCTTCATTAAACAAACCCTAACATAAACATTATTAGATTTTTAGCAAAGCATGATTTGGCCAATTTAAAGCTTTGCAAATACTAAGAACTCAAGTTTTCAAATGTTGGTTTTCAATTTGGCCCTTCCAAGTATAACCAAACACACACACACACACACTTATGCCATTTAACAGCAGTAGCAATGGCCTTCTGAAGGTCTGCTTTAGTCTGCCCTGATTACACAACATGGGGTTTTCCAGGCTACTGCCCAAATGTCCCAATCCTTCAGGCTACCAGCTGCTCAACAACTGTAATGTGCAGAGTGTAATATCTTATCTACTGTTCTAGGCCAGAAAAACATCACCCTGAAACAGAAACTAGGTGGTGGACCAGTATAGGCATGCAGTTCACCAGCAGAACTTGGTGAAGCAGGTTCAACAGCAGGAGTTTTTTGATAAAGCTGGTTGACCAAAGAAGGCTTAGAGCATAGCTTGAGTAAAACTTAACTTTCGTGTCTCTGCAGTAAGTTTTGCCGTTGCTGTCATCTGTTCACTCCCTGATTCACTGTTGAAAGTCAAAACAGCTTTAAAATTTAGTCCAAGTAAAGCATTTATCACAAAATGAGTTTGTATCTGCCATTAATTATAAAATGTGGTATAAATGTGGTGTAAGATAAACATTTTGTAACACCACAAAATGTACTACACACATTACAAATATTGTTTTCAAATACTAAAATACGATTTTTTGATCATGTTAGCATCAAAAGAGGACAAATAGTATAAATAGAGACGTGTGTGTGCAGTGGATCTGTCTGCAGCCAGTGCGGTCATTGAGGTTGAGCTGCCCTGAGTTTCCTACTCTGCTCTCTGAGTGTGTGTGTGTGTGTGTGTGTGTGTGTGTGTGTGTGTGTGTGTGTGTGTGTGAGAAAGAAATTCTGTTCATGCATATTTGTGTGTGTATTTCTATCCACGAGTGGAAGGGGAGTTAACAGATGTGTCAGTTTTAATTTACATTCTTAGAGAACCAAATCCTTTCTGCCTTTATGTGTATTAGGGAAATACGGAATGGAGTGTGTTTGCGTGGTCAGTGTGTGTGCGTGCATGGGAAAGAGAGAGTGTGTCTGTGCTCCGGTGTCCGCATGTGTAGGTTTGAGGTTAGACTTGGGACGAGTGAAACACCCAAGCTCTCCTCTGGGACAGATTCACTTTCTCCTGCTGCCAGGCTAATTACGTCATCACTACCCACCATATTAGAAGAGCCCTGTGATGTCATAAAGAGAGGTTATCCACTAGTGACACAAACACATTCCCTCACGTTCTGTCTGTCTGTCGCTCTTTCCTCTGTGCTCTTTTATTTCCTTCAAATCCGAAACGCTCCATGTCTGCTCTGATTCTGTGTCCCTTTTACCTCTTGCTCTCTTTTCTACCTTTTCCTCCCTCCCTACATCTGTCATCTACTTTGTCTCACTCCACCCTAACCTTTGCTCTGCTTTTCTCTCCCCACCTTTCCTCGCCCCTCCCTCTATTTTATATTTGCTCTCTTTCAGGTTGGCCTTCCCTCCGAGTCTCCGTTCTGGTCTTAGGTTTAGGGGTCTTGTCCAAAATGTACACCACACCCCGACTCTCTCCCTTAACCCCTTTTTGGTGTCTAGCATCTTCTCTCTAATCCCTCTCTTTCTCGGGCCTGGGCTGTGGCCGAGGGGTCAGCAGTGCTGTGGCTTGGGACGGTGTTCCGACAGACCTGCTTTTTCTGTCGTGCTTTTGTTCCGTTCTGCGTCATCGTGTTGACTGAGCAGACCCCACACTTACCGGGCAGCCGTGAGCCCAGGCTCGGCCTAACACTGAGCCATGTTAGCGGCTGTAATCTGATGGCCCTGTTTATTTAATGTAGGCTCTCTTTGAAGGCGCTGAGAAAGTCTTTGGGCTTTTTGTCCAGTGCTTTGGCTGCCCGCTCAGAGGTGCTTGCAGTGGTAATAGTCAGGAAGAATAATATTTGCATTCGTATTCATTCAAAACATGGTTTTTTCCATATTAGTGTCAGAGAGGGGAGAAAGGGTACAGAAGGGGAGCTCTCTCTTTCTTTCTCACTTTTCTGTTTCTCTTCAGAGAGAACAGGCATCTCTTGGCCTTGGCTGTGGTGGCAACCCTGTGTCTATTCCATCAACCCCTATTACGCCTCCACAATCCCATAATAGGTACTTAACCTCTTCACTGTGTTTGAAGCTCATGGCATCACTCACGGCACTCACTGCTTCTCTCTCTTCTCTTTTTGACTCCCTCGCTCTGTCCTAAATTCAGTTCAGTGCAATACGCCTCAATGACTTGACCAATGATAGTAAGGGTTCTAGATATTGTAGATATAATATTAAAGATGATAGGTATTTGTAAATATTATAGATACTACAGTGTGTATCTTATTTCATTTAATTTATCTTATTTAATTTAATTGATTGTAAACTAATTTTTTATATATAGTTATACATTTATTTATAAAATATACTGAAATCTAAAATGTAATCTAAACTGTAAGTCTCTATGGGAAAAGATAAAGAAAAACTTGGTGTGATCATTTGTTTTGCTGTATGTTTTAATGACAGTGAGGCCAAGAAAACATTGTTGTGTCGCTCTGGTGATGGCAGGGCAAAACATAACAATCTGCCTTTATTACTGTCATAACATTTCACAATGCTTTCCTTTCATAGTGTAATTGAAATAATGACCCTGTAGCGGATGTACTGTATATACAGTAATCACTAATCACCTGTGTGTATGTTAATTGTACAGCATTGTTTTATAGGTTCTGTCTTAGATCTTCTCAATAGATCTCTTTGTGAATGGCAGCCTACAGTAGGTGTGTGTGTGTCAACATCTTAGTGTGATATCTTGGAAAGCCCTCTGACATCACCTGTTAAACTCCAGTGATGCATTCTCATTCAAGTAAATTACAGCGTGCCATTTGTAAATCATTGAGTGGGCGAGGCTTGAACCTGAGCCAAGCGGCAGCTTTCTCTCCACATCGGTGGCTGCTAGGGCAAAGAAAACATTAGGAAAGAAAACATTACCTTTTATTCTTGCTTTTATCCTGTTAATCTAAATGGGAGACACATATTCCTCCCTGTTGTGTTTAACAATATTACTTTATCTGTAAGGGAATGGAAATTGAACAGGAAACATCTGTTTCTTATTCATTCTTTTCTTATACAGATTTTACTTATACAGTTTATAGAGCTAGCCTTCTTTCCCAGACTGCTAATCGGTGTTCAACCTCATTTTACGTATATGTGTACAACAACAACAACAAACTCTTCTACTATTCATCCTGTTGCTGGCATCACAGCTATTCCTACTATTAAATGTAGCTTCATAGACTAGATTTGTTGGTTCTTAGGGCAAAATGTTAAATGCTCTCTGTTTTTGTAAGTCGCTTTGGATAAAAGCATCTGCTGAATCAAAAGATGTAAATGATTTATTCATATTAGGCCCAAATATTGAGAAACCGATGGCTCTTTTGTCAAGACTGTGTGTGTTCTGGGTGGGAGGCATGGCATGGGCTTGCCTAAGGCCCGGCGCAGTTTAAATGATGATGTAACATCAGGAAATGGAGGGAAATCAACCCCGGCGGTCCTGTAATCCAATCCCATTTTTGATGTTGTTGTTGCTCTCGTTCTTGCCCAAGTTATTAAACCCTGTCAATGTAAATCTAGGGGAAATTTTTGGTCAAGGTGAGCGACCAGTGTAAGCAATTACTTGCTGTGGACTCATTGTGAATCCCTGCTGAAAATCAAATGGCTAGTGTGTAGCGGGTGAAGGCTCTGATCTGAGATCTGTCCCAGCTTTGGTGACAGACATTTAGAGTGTGTTAAAGGTGCTGATCCGGGATTAGTTGAAGTTGAGTCATGCTAAGGTCGGTGTGTCTGATCTTGTCACAGGTGTTTGAGTAATGTTGCCCTACTCTACCATAAAATGTCATCAAAGATTTGTTGTACTCTTCACCCCATGTCCTTCCTCTAAACCATCATTCCTCTGTCCACCCCCTTTCCTCACTGTCTGTGTCTTTATACTTACTTACATGTCTAATGTCCTACAGGGAAATTCCCTCTATCCATGACTCTGCCATTCCTTACATTCCTTTCATACCTACAAGGATAAAACGATGAAATGCGTTGGTGTGTGTATGTGTGTGCATGAAAGAGTTTAATGGAGCAAGAGATAGAGAGACACTGAATGGGTGGTATTAGCCGATGAGAGATGCCAGAGCTTTTAAGATGAGGCTGCTGTATTTCATTGATCTTCTGACCATGAGAGGCTAATTGGCCATGTAAACAGATGTTTAAAATATAGAACAGAAACAGATGCATAAATATAGACCCGTCATTATGACATACAACACAGTTTGGTGACTAAAATAGAGAGAGAAAATGAGTAAGATGGAGTGGGATTGTTTTTTGGAATGTGAAATTGACCGTTCATACCGTAAACCGTGACGGGAGATTGACCTTTAGGAAACTGGGTTGTTTTAAAAAAAACAGCTAAAATAGATGGATTTAAATTCAGGTGTGTATATATAGTTGTGTGCAAAGACATCACAACATTTTTGTGCAGTATTAAAAAAAACTGAAAATCTAAAAAAAGCAGCCTGTAGATTCTAAAGTATCAAATATTTACTAATATTACTATGATCTCTCCTTAAACAACGGCTGGCTCTCTCAAGTCCATTTTGTTTGTATCTTTTTTTTGTTTGTATCTTGGTAAAGAGGAGCCTGAAAAATAAAAACAGATGGTCATTAAAAGATTGTTAAAACAACAAAGCAAAACCTTCCTATGTCTAAATTACAAAGGCAACAGAGTTAAAAATTTTCATTAGTACAAGATTAGATCCAAATAAGTGTAGGAAGTGGAAAAGCCACATTGCAGCCCATTGCAAATCTGTGTCAGCACAGGCAATGCGCCAGCACCACCATGACGCAGGGCATCAGACCCTGTAAGATTACAGCTAGCAACAATGAGTTGGTGACAGGCCAGCACACTAAAGACTTTAATAGGACTGGCATAAGAGGCAGTTTTGTGAAGGGCCCCAGTAACAGCCAGGTTGCTTTTGGGGAATTATTCTGTTCGAAAGTTTGTATGTTCCTGTAACTCAGCTGGTAGAGCATTGTGTTAGCAGTGCAAAGGTTGTGGGTTCAATCCCAGGGAATGCAAGTCCTAATAAAAATGTATATCTTGAATTCAATGTAAGTCACTTTGGATAAAAACGTCTGCCAAATGAATAAATGTAAATGTAAGTTGTTTTAAATAAAGGTGTCTGAGATTATTTGAGATTTTATTTTGAGTTATTATAAATTTTTATTACTTGCTGTGACAATACATGGCATGATAGGAATGAAGGCAAAAATAATGTTTACTTGATGTGTCTTTTCTAGTGGAAATATTTAAATGCATAAGATTTAAGCAAAATTTACTCGGGTACATAAAAAAATCACACAAACACTTATTTTAAACATGAACCTGTAGCAATGTAATGAGGGTTATACTTTAAACAGGAAAATGGTACCTTATGCAGTTTTGCTAAATAATGAATATAAAGAATGTGTAGTCATTTGACCTGAGACATTATTTACAGACAATTTAGAGTTTAATTGCTCAACACAATGGAAAGCGAAAGTTTTACAAAGGACTGGTCAGTGCCCTTTGTTCTTTAAGCAGATTCTCTGTTCTTTAAGGGACGTCTTTGCATGTAAGACAGGGTTGGTTGGCATTAGTCACATGACCAACAGAATGGGAATCTGTGTCTGTTGCATCCCCCCTGTATATTACTGGGGTCACGGTGAAAACCTAGTCAGTGGGACAAGCCAGTGACGTCAGAGCATTGCACATCTTTCTCTAATACATTCATCTCCTTTCTACTCTTACTGTCAGCTGTCTGTCGTATCTCATCCTGCTCCATATCCCTCCTCTTGCATGTTTTTCAGACATGAGACTCCTCGCCGGGAAAAAACACATCAAAAACATCCCTGTGACGCAGAAGGATGGTGAAAGGGGTCCAGTAAGGGGAGGGTCCAGTGCAGTCCAGTGTATGCAACAGAAGGCCTCCAGTAAAAGGGAGTATAATGAGTTTGGCCTTTTGGCAGCTTGTGACGCTACTCTCTTGTGAGGTATCAGATGAGTCTGACAAAGACCCTGAGAATGCAGAATGTCTTTTGCCTTCTGTCTCCAGGGTATCTTTTTTTAGCTCCAAAGAATGTGCTAAAAATAACCCCACTCAACACTGTTGTACTAGTTTATTTTTAACTTACAATCTTTAGTTCTTTTTCAAATGTCCATAATGAAGTTCCTCAGAAAGAGAGAGAGAGAGAGAGAGAGTATAGTATCAGTAAAATGTCCAGATCTGTTTACATATTTCACTCCTGGTTCCATCCGCTTGTTTTTGTGTTGTTGTTATTGTTTAGCAGTCCCCGGTTTATACTCAGCCCTCTCCTCTAACACCTACTCTTCCGCTGAGATGAGAGATGGAGAGACAGTGATAGATGTAGAGATGATTAAAGAGATGGAGGATGTAACAGACTCTAGCGCAACAGAACGACAGATAGGCATAGAGATAGACAGGCTGAGAACGACAGATACAGGTTTGAGATACATGAGCTGGTACTTGGCAATACATTATTGGTTCAACATCTGGGTCATGATGTGATAATAGTCTTGATTCACTTGTTTAGTGTATAGCTATTCAAAATCATGATATTGAGATCTTCTACTGACTTGTTTTACTTGTTCTTTCATTTAATTTTGTTGCCATTATAACCATTTTTGTTGCCATTATAATGGTCTGCCTTTTATTATTATATTCTTCTGAATTTGGAATTTGCTAGTATGGAAATTAAGCATACATTGCCATTTCCTAAAACTACAGTAGTAGATAAGTAAGATAAGTCTATACTATACTGACAAAAGACCATAGCTCACCAGAGTGTGAAACAGTTATCTTTAGGCATAATATTGTTATTTTCACATTTTGTAGTGTATACCTGTATTAATTAATTGTCAGTTCTGTTGAGTATATGTAAAATTATTTTTATGAGAATATTAATGCAGTATTATGAGGTAAACTTAGAAGTATTCTGTCTCTCACTTCTAGACAGGACACATACAATGACAGGTGAGGAAAGAATGTTTAAGCAGACTACAAGAGACAGTTAGCATTCCTGTGTTTGTATGCGTGTGCTTTAACAGACCATACTGAAGTCTGCAAAACGTTAACATGCTCATGAGATGGACAGATGAGACACGGGGAGAGGGGAAGACAGTCTAGAGAGTTTGGAAACACTTGCCCACCCTGTAAAGTGTTTCTTTTTGTGTGACTTATCTTCCCTGTTCATTCAATTACATTTCTGTCCTCCTACTTTCTTCCTCTCGCTCTCTCACACTTTCATTTTCTCATGCTCTCTGACCTATTGCTCATTCAAAGATGTCTTTTATTTGTAGTCCATAATAATAATAGGGAAGGTTTTACCATTAATATATTTTTAAAAGCCTCTTTATTTTTCTGTTCTTTCCATTTCTTTGTTGTGTGAATAGGTTTGAAATACTTTATTTAACCTACTAACCGGACCACAATGCACACTCATGCCCTCTTAATATAATCTTAATGTCTTTCATTAAGTTGAAGTGTGTGTACATGGTAAGTGTTTGTGTGCGTCAGGATCAGAACATCCTGCCAAGCTCCAAGGAATGGAAGACAGTTACTAACACGGGTGATTTATAACTACTTATTACTGTTTAGGAGAACTTTCGTAAACCAGATTGAGTGATTGTGTGTTTGTGTTACTACCCAGTAAAGATAGAAAATATCCCTTGTATGACAGGCTTCAAGGAAATAAATTCTGATGTAAGTTTTTTGGTTGCAGTTTGATTGTTATATGCATATGTGCATATAACACTTGGCTCAGTTACAGAGTAACATTAACTGTCCTTAAGTGTGTGTGTGGTGAACTCCTTGGCTTGTATACAAACAACATTTACTTATCTCTCCCATGTGATTGGATATCATTATGCAGAGGTGCAGTACAGTGTTTGTATGTGGCTTCCTGTGCATGTGTGTTGTTGTATGCGCACGTGTGTTTTCAGCATTGTGAGAGGGATTTTGAGACGTCATTTAATTGCTCTATGACTGTCTCCCTGCAGTGTGTCATTCTTTCTAACCCCCCCTTGTCTTTCCCATAGAGCTATTAACACACTCAGTTGCTCTCTGACGTCGGTGCTGGAGTAAGGAAGACGGGAAAGCTGATTGGGGGGTAGGGTTGCCAGATTGAGGCTGGTTAGGACACACCTCTCATTTGCAGTCAGAATAGGTTAAAGGACATAACAACATCCCGTAATAAGAATTATCTTTTTTCACCATATTTAAACACTCTCCCACACACATTCATTTTCCAAGAGTCACTTTTACTCTTATTTCCTTATTTTGTTCTCAGCATCTCTGCCATAGTGGAATTCCCTCCAGGATATTGTGCAATATGGTAGAGAAATAATTGCTTTATTTCACATTATACTCTTGCAGGTATTCTTCCTGTTGTCAATTCAGTGTCACATTTGCTTCTCCACCAGCTGTTAATATTGCTGTGTGTGTGTGTGTGTGTGTGTTATAACCGAGGCAGCAATAATAAAAATCTAAATTTGATGGCCTAACAACCACTGTGTTTTGAAACACTGGAAACAGATAAACTTTAAACAAAGTCTGATTTATTTAACTCATGAGTAATGAACTTTAAGCATCCTTGCTTTGATCAAATCTTGATCTGTTGCCTGTTTAGACTGGGGTGTTAAGTGTTAAGCTTGCAAATATTTTTTGCACCCCCACACACATAACATAAACATTCTATACACTTTCTGTGCATTTCTTCAGTCAGTTCTGCTACTTAAATGGCTCAACAATTTTGTTTCAATTGTAATTAAAAATAACCCTAGTTTCAGGAATCTGCATAAATGCAAACCAGATTGTAGGGTTAATGTTAGGGAATTAGCATTTGTTTAAAAAGGTTTTTAGTGGTAGATTGTGAATGGGGTAAGGATAGTTAAAACAATGTTTCTTTAACAGAAAGATTATGATCCGGACTTGATCTGGACTTGATCCGGAATGATCCGTTGGTGAAATCACTGTGACCCATGCTATATGACAGCTTTATGTGTTGAACAGTCAGAATATAAGCCATTATTTACCAATCACCTCCACTTAAGTCCTCATCTCATTCACACTTACTGTATGCACATTAAAACTTGGCACATGGTGAAAGGTTTCAGGACAACACAAACAATTCTGCTTGGCTTTATTCGCAACTGTTTGCATCTTCACGTCTTTAAATTTTATTTGCTTTTCCATAAGATTAAAAATGTGTGTTTTTAACACAAGCAAATGCAAATACATTTTAAGAGCTGTGTGTTTGTAAAAATTTTAATTTTGGTGTGTTCGTGTATTTTGCCCATTTTTGGAACGTGTTGTTACCCAGTGACTTTCACAGTATAGAAAAGAGCAACTAAGACATTCAGCTAAACTTTGTTAGCTTGTGTTTCATAGAAACTTTTTTACAAGCAGGACATTGTATATTGAATTGGAAGTGAATAGAATTGTTGTAAGTGTTCTAAACTTCTAGTCTTCTGAAGCCTGCTGTCCGTTTGTGATGTTTTTTTACAATAGTTCTTAAACTCAGCGTTTTAGCCACCTGTTGAAATTTATTAGTGCCTTAATTGTTCAATTAGGCTTCCGCCTGTTGCTTGAGGTGTCTATATATCAAAGGAAGCTATTAAATTAAAAAGACAACAAAAAAAATAGGTGAGTTGGGCAATAAAACGGTGTGTGTATTTTTGCGTGCCGCTGTGTGTCAGGAGAGGAGGTCTGAAAGTGTGTGAATGTGGACTGGAAGACCGAAGACATAATGACTGTGTGTGTATGTCTCATAATGGGGGATATTACAGTAATGAGGAACCAGGATGTCTGGACACATATTGTTTCCCACCTGTGTCTCACTTCCCCCATGATCGAGGTGTGTGTGTATGTGTGGGTGTCAGTGTGTAATGTGAAGTTTGGGACAGGACAGCTCAGACTACTGGTCCTGATTCTGGAGAGTTCCGTGATAACGGAACACGCACCTCAATGGATGTGATGGATGGAAAATCAGGACCACACACTCACATACACACATGCACATACAGCAGAGAAATCACTGTTGATTGGTAGCCCACTAACACACCCACACACATACCCACATAATCAACCACACGCCCTTTGGATTATGGATTTAAACACTCACCATCAACCACCCAAGAGACCCCCATTAGGGCATACAGGCAAAGAGAGTTGGTGAGTGACTAACTTCACTCTTTCTTTTATTCTTTTCCCAGCTGTGTCTTCAAACAGGTCTTTGATGTGGGAAATTAAAAGAGCGAGTGTGTCAATATCTCCCTCCATCCCTTCATCGCTCCTGCACACTCATCCATTTCCTTTCCTTCCGTCTCTTCCTTTCTGTTCCTTTCTTCTTTATGACTGACCCAACAAAACCAGACTGTGACCCTGCAACCGCATGACCACCTCACACCCTGTGTGTATATATGTGTGTGAGAGAGTGAGAAAATGAATGGCTATGTGTGAACACTGTTTTTGCATACGTATGTGTCTGAGAGTGAATGTGTGTTTGTACAGGGCAATAGCGACCATCATAACTGAGGAGAGGGGCTGAGGGAGACATTGGCTTTTTCTGAGGGCATTTGGGAAATTATAGAGTTTGGCAGAAAGAGGTTAAAGAGGATCAGGACAAGTTGCAGGCTGGATTCAAACCTTTGGCCATGACTGCTCTTATGTATCAAAAGCGCAAGAAAGGTGCCATGGTTATGACATTCCCCCAATTTATGGGAAATAATCATTCCCATATTTTATATGTATGCCACAACCCACCCACACACACATTTACTTATCTATCTAAATTGGAACATTCCATAGACTTCTATTGTTTTTATGCACAGCTAGTTATAAGCAGTTTAACCTAACTCACACTCTAGCAGAGAACTTTATTTATTATATAAATAAACATAAATATTTATTTACTGTATGTTTATTTTGTATACTTATTTACAGTAGTTTTCTATTATTTACAGTCCTACAAAAGGCTATGCTAAGATTTGCCAGGTATTGCTCACCTTTGGGTACAAATTTATAACCCCCCCCCCCCATCCCCAAACCACACACACACACACACACTTTTCAAATTATTTTTATACAGTGTTTGTTAATTTTTGAGTTTTTTGGAAATGCTGAAAATGTTAGCTATTAATGCAGTATGTGTGTCTATGTCGCATTAACCCCTTGCTCATACTTTTACTCTCTGTCTGGAAACTCCTCTCGGCTTCTTTTGCAACACTGTGCTATGCTTTATTGCATGTGACTCCGTGTTTCCAGCGCCATGTACTGGTTTCTGTATATGCTAAATTAACCTTCCCCCTCTCCCTCTCTCTGTCTCTCTCTGTCTGTTTCACTCTGTCTGTCTCTCTTGCTGTTTCTCTCTGTCACACTGTGAAGGTTTAGTGCTAATATTCTGCAAGTCCCCTAGCTATCACTACGCAACACTTACAGGCCTCACTATGTAACACCATTCCTTTTAATTCCCTCTCTCACTCTTTCCTTTACCCTCAAGAAAAAAAGAAGAAAATAAAAAAGGTGGAAGGGTGGAAATAACAGACTGGTGTCTCAGGAGCAAAGTTTAAAAGGTGTGTGTATATGGTAAATTCTGCAATTTGTGGTGTTTCAGAAAACACATCGTGCTCTATAGCTTCCCCTTTACATTCGCATGCAAATGATGTTTATTTATTCCTAATACAACGGGCTTGAACGACAGAACGGCAAAGTTATGAAACTCATGATCGAGCGATATTAAATGAAACAATGGGCTTTTTAAACATTTGCAGCGATAGAGGGAGAGAGGGGAAGAGATCTGCAGATGAAATGATAAAGAGATGGATGGTTTGATTGGCACAGATCGCTTAACGGGATGGGGCAGAGGAAGACAGATAGTAGCAGGATGGACGCGGAGAGATAGACAGAGAAAATGATATTGCCAGAGAGAAAAAAATAAAACACCAGAAACTTTTCTTTTTCAAAAACTTCGCGAAAAGAGGCATAGACAGAGATGAGGGGCGGGAGGGGCGCGCTGTGGAGAAGTGTGTGTGAGAGTGTTTTTATGAATGAAGTGGTGACTCAGGATGTGTCATACCCCCGTCTTTATAAAGGAAGTTTTAAACAAGCCTAAACATTTCACTTATAAGACTTACACACACTCGCATCCCTCTCTCTGTCTCTCCCTACATACACCTCTCTGTTACCTCACCGTGTATCTTTCCATCCTCATTCGCGTTTGTTAATACTAAACAACCATTGGGACTGAATAGAGTCTTTATCTGGGAGCAACTTTTTCTTCTTTTCATTCTGTTCTCACGCATTCTGAACTTTTGTCATTCATTCATTTACTGTCCACCTCACACTCTTCCTCAGTCTTCTGTCGTTCGCGCGGACACTTAAGAGTGAGCGAGACGAACTTTGGAACACGTGACAATATCTGGAGCTTCATTTATTTATTTTTTACACATTTATTTATTTGCAACTTATCAACTTTGTTATCAAGGACTTGGACAAAAAATGAAATGTAAGTGTCAAATGATTTATGTCTTCGTTCTGTTTTCTGTTTCACTTTTTAGTCGACACGTATAATGGTCACTGATCTGTTATTTCCAGTGTAGTGGCACTTGTTGCTTTAAGTCAGCAAAGCGTCGCAGTCACTTTACATCACTTACTGTTTTGAAACCCATTTTTGTGTCTTTATATTTAAAACTAAACCAAACGATGTCAGTTAGTTATCATCTTTACAAACTAAATGAAATAAAACTTCTTTAATTCACATGTGATTCATAGATTCGGAGCTTTGCTCAGACTGTAAGTGTTAATGGGTAAAGAAAGTGTGACAGGATAATGAAACGACTCACTCGCGGTTAGTTCATTAATCAAGCATTTACTTTGTCGGCAATGGATAAAGTGTTTATCGCTCTGGACGCACAGCACCTTATAACGCTGGTGACCAAGCGATACTTCTAATGCGATGTAACATATTCTCTGTCATTTCCTTCTTCGGGACATGAAAACAATGTCCTTCGAATGAGAATTTTGATATGCGTTTGGCAAATGCTCGTGGGTCGAATCCATGACACTGCTTGCTAAGTACTGATGGTGTGTCTGCAGACAAGCGTCAAAACTATCGACTCATGTTTTGCTTTATCCACAGTGCTGGGTGACTCCTCTTCATCGCTGCTCCTCTCGCTGCTCTTGGCTCAGCTACATCTGTTAACGTCGGCCTTCCCTTCCCGGAGAATCCACACGGATTTTGACAAGCTGACCAATCAGACCAGACACCTTCTTAAGCTGACTCAGGATCTGCTGGTGAGTTAAACACAGAACTTTATCTGTGGCTGGTTTGATCTGGTGTGGCAGCTGTATGTCTAACAAGGAAAGGAAATTTACACTGTGTTCAGAGATGCTGATAGTAATCAGACTGATCATCTTGATTGAGCTTCTGAATTTGGGACTGTGCTGAGAGATGGCTGGGCTACAGTAATACTTCTTGCAAAGATCTGTGGACAGAAATAGTCTTATCTCTCGGTGTCTCTCAAACACAAACATACACATACTCACTGTTTCACCTTTCATTCATCTGGCTCATATTAATCATTGCAGAAGGCGAGATAGCAGATTGCGGTAGCTTTGAGTTCATGTGGGACCAGATAAGGCTTATTACTGTTTATCTGACAAAAAAATCCCTGGATTGAGGCCCAACAGCAGGGACAACATGCCCAGCCTTAATCATTAATTTATAAACATTCAACCTAATAAGCCTAAACCTACAGGATGGGGGTAAACATGATTTGCAGGTTATAAAATTGTTTTTTACAAGGGATGTTTGGAGCCTTGTGCTTGTATACAGCACTCAAACCATCTAAGACAGCAAGCAAGGGCTAAGGGAGGGCTGTCATATTATGGGCTTTGGCAAGGTTTTGTGGTTGCTAAATAGTGAAGATACTTTGGGACCTTGAACCCACATTGCTCCCCTCATCTTTCTGAAGCCCTTCTCTACCGCTTTCTGCGGAAACATAAACAGATCATTGTTCCCATGGTTACTTGGAGGTCCTGTTTACCAGCCAGAATGAAGCACGTGGCACAGAAAGGTGAAAAGTACAGTGCTACCTTCTATGTAGGCCCACTGTAAAGTAGGGCTTAGGGAAAACATTCACAGATGTGCTGCTTAATGCCTTAGTATGAGTTATAATATTTTGTTAGAGTGTGATTCAAGTATGTTTGGTCTGGTGTTTATTTATCATGTTTTTGCTTCTCTGTTGACCCATGATGGTCTTCATTACAGTTTAGACATGATATGTTCTTGTCTTATTTACTCAATTATGCTTTTTTGATGCTTATATTTACATCTAGAATTTTGAATCGCATCCATCACTCATTTTGTTGCTCTTTCTCAGTGCAGGTCCAAGATCAAATGCCACAAAACTGAACCCAAATATTTGCTAAAATTAGATGGAATAACACTGAGGGAGATTGGTTTAGCGTATGTTGTATTAATTGGTGTTTAGCATCTGCTGCCTTGTGTATGTGTACCAGATGTTACAGCAGAAAAATTTATCAAAGACCCCACTGGTGACAAAAGGGCCCAACATGCTTTGAAAATATTTTGTTAGTTTTTCAATGACATGAAGCATTTATTTTGGTTTCTTTTCTTCTTGCATGGAGTTCCACTTTACAGGGGTCAAGTTTAGGAAAGAAAAATAGATGGGAGTTGACGGAAAGTCCCCACAAGAAAGCTATAAAACTGTATATATGCATATGCACAGACTGTTACTGTTACTAACAGTTACTTGTGTAAGGTGGTGAGAGCATATATACATGCTACATTTGTATGACTGTGTGTGCGTTCCCGTGCGAGTGTGCATGTTGTAAATAGTTGTGGTCTGTGTAGGTGTGGGGCTGCTTGTTTAGCTTTCGGTCTCCACAGCAAAGTATCCTGATAAAAATCAGTCAGATTTATCACATTCCATATTTGCATTCAGGAAAACAGAAGACAGGAGGAGGGAGGGGACAAGAATCAGTTGAGTGAGGTCATTGTCCAACTTGTGGGACAATAACCAAGAGAATGGACAAGTAGCTTAGAAGATAAAGAGATCAGAGAGTGCTCTATTGATAGTCTGAGGACCTGCTAAGATGGAGAAAGATGAAACTTTAGCACTGAAAAATGAAGTGACGACAAGGATTGATGAAGGATGAAGTAAGGGATGAAGTGTGTCATCATTTGGCTAATACTTTGGAGCCTTACAGATAGAGAAAAAGCAGGAATGAAGAGATGCAGAGCTGAGGGAGCAGGCATACACAAAACAACATCTAGGAAAAAACATGCCGCCAAACACTGGAAGAATTGCAGCGGAAAGCTGGCTAGAGCATGAGACAGCTTCTATTTTCATCATGTCAGCTTCTGATTGGCTGATGGTGTTGTTTTCCTGTTCTGATGGTGCTCCAGTGATGTAAGAGGCCTGTTGCACCTGTCACTTAAACATACTTTATAAGCACTAATCAGAGAAGCTTACACAAACAATAATTTGTAAACAGTCTCTGCTATATACACTATATGCATGTGGTGACTACATTCGGATCATGTAAATAACTAAACACTGTCAAGAGCAAGTTAGGGTCACTCTTTAGTCTTCAATCTTCAAACACTCTTCTGTTTCTATCTCCCTCTAGTGGCGAGTGTGAACATTGTCGCGAGACAAAGACTGGCCATACGTCATGGCATCTTATTTTAGTCCTGACCCTGGAGTTTCCCTGCAGCCCAGTGTTGTCTATTTCATTTCAAACTCCTTAGTCATTGCATATGTTGTTATTCCTTCTCAAGAAAACATCCTGTGGCTTCAGGTCATGAACTTTTATTGTCGAGGTTAAGAAGTTAAGCTTGGGAGAACTTTGACTGACTTTTGTTCTCTGTAATTCTGTGGTGATTCTAGTGGAGGCCATTCGTTCTTCTTCATTTTTCTGTTTTGTTTTGTTTATTCAGTTCAAAGTTGAGGACCAACTTCAGAGCTACTTGGGTGTGACCGTAGGAAATTCTCAAAGTGCTGGGACACAGCTGTGTGGAAAATGCTTCCTTTCAGAATATGTTTTTGATGTGCAGTTTAATCTTGTTATTGATGCACTTTCTGTTATTTTTCCTGTCTTTCAGAAAGACCCGGTGTTTGGCACAGAGGTTGATCACCACAGATTCAAATCACTTCCAGCAATTAGCAGCAGAGTCAGTGACCTTAACACGCTTGAGGTGTGTATAAGAGCAAATAGGTTTGCATATTGGCCATACAAATTAAGTGTCATTTCCTATACATCTGTAATGTACAGTATTCGATTTGTTTTGAAATACTCTTACAAATGTTCTTTCTCTCTCACACACACAGTTCAAGCCCACTCTTTCCCAGCTCCATGCAGACCTAAAGTCCTTTGAGCACCATTTTGAGTGGCTGAACAAAGTAACACGCAGACAGCAGCACAGCTCAGTACCAAAGTTAACAGACATGATCTCCCACATTAAGAGCCTTATAAACTCCTTACAGCGTCAGGTAAGATGCTGGAAACACACACACACATAAACTGAATGCATGAATGAATGTCAGATTCATTGTTCATAAATTTTATGAACCATAGATTAATGTACTATTTTTTATTGTTGTTGAGAGAAATTACCATATATTGCATGTGTATTAAAAATAACAGTGAGCTTGTAATACTTAGGAAATATTACCCTTTTTTTTAGCTCTGCGTCATGCTTTAAAATATTGTCTCTCTAAAATTTCAGATGACACGAGCAGAAGCCCCCCGGATCCCTGTTCCCTCCCCCTCTCTCCCACCTAATCCTGCCTTCCTCTGGGAGGTGGTCCAGTCTTCTCAAGAACTCTTGCAGCAGTTCAGGCTTTTCTGTGACTGGGCCTCACGAGTGTTTCTCACTCTTAAATCTAAATCATCAGTATGAGGTCCCTGGATCACACAAAACAACACCTTCGTGCGCAAACTGTCTTCCTTACAACACATCATAAATGCCAGGATCGACTGTAACTGTATAGTCAGTCCTTTGATCTTCATGCCAGACTGAACCAGTAAAGCAACAGCCAGCCAGTACTATTGTTACTAGCCCATTGGCACAAATGCACCAGGGGTTCAGATATAAAGACTACAGTCACCTGTCTGGATATGGAGATCTGTATCACAGTATGATCTGTCAAGGAGTCTGATACTGAATTTATAGTTCCATGAGTATGGATTCCAGTCGACATCCTGCTTCTGATGTTTTATTTCACTTTAAACCTTAATTTGCCTTTCTTTTAAATACGATTCATTTTTCAGAACTATTTGTTATTTATGTATGTATTTATTTATTTATTGATTAGTTATTTATTTGATTCTATTTATTTGATTGCTTAATAAAAATGTCAGCAGCATTATGTTAGAAAGTTAAATGTACTCCCTTTCTTCCTTTGATTTCTGTCTATCAAGCAGTTTATTCTCTTCCACAAACAAACCACATGTAACCACATGTTTTTTGTATTTTATATTTAACTCATTCTTATTGTCTTAATTTCCCTTTCACTGTTACCTAGGTTAAAATAGTTTGCCATTAGATGTAGCAATATTTTTTGGGAGTGTAATGTATGTCAATGCTGAATGAGAGAGGACTGACCTGAACTTTACTTGTCATTCTTTTTTGTTGTTGTTTTTGCTTAACATTTTGGGGTTTATATGTTTGAATTTGTTCTTTGATTCAGGAAAATGTTTTGATAAACCTTAGTTCAAGCAACATCTAGGAGAAACAGACAACCCAAGCCTTAAAATACTATGTATTGTGAAACTTTGGTACTGTACAGCTGTACATACATGTTCCCGAATGTAAATTGGTGTATACAATGCAATTACGTATAATATAGTTTTCTATAATACAAGGTTCAGTGCTCTGTCAATGTGTTGCAAAAATGAATAACATTATTTTTCCTTTCTCTTCTCTTTTACTAGGATTTTATACAGTATTTACTATTTATTGATATTATTATTGTGATTATTATGATTGAATATTATAATAGTTATTTTCAAATTATTTATTTTCGCTCATCAGGAGCAAGCCTTGTGACATGTTTTGTACTTTTATACTACTTAATATCAATCATCTCCATTAAGGTCAGTTTCGATGTCTATATAGTCTGTAAATTGCTAAACGTATGTGCACTAAAACATGCAGAAACTGACTTTGTGTTTGATTTGTGACAATAAAGAAATTGATATGTAAACTTGTTTGTTGTCTGTTGTCAAAAGGAAAGCTATACGAATGAAAACGCTGCATATATGTTTTCATGACATGATAAACGTTTATTTAAAGGGTAACTTTAAAATGCCGATACAATTTTTTCCGCTGTAGATGGTACTACGGGTTTTGAACAAACTGAGCAAACGATGACATGATGCGCCATTTCTGGTCACACTACATTACCCACAATCCCTCGCAAAGACTCAAAACTGAAACAGTACCACATTTGCGTGTAAACACGATATAAGGCTTATTTATGGAACAATATACATGATATTTCATTTAATTGCTTTTTCTTGTTATGTATACATAACTGAGCAAAATTCGTTATTTTTGAACAAATTATTAGTCGCAGTTTTATGTTTGACCAATGAAACGATTCAACAGGGGATGAGAAAGAGCCAATAGCTGCTGACTTTACTGAGAGGCGGTCGCACACGGGCGACTGTTGGTTAGTTTGTGCTCTACATTATTGTTAAGGTTGTGTGGACTATCACTGCGGACTTCGGCCTTATATCACTACAACAAAACTTGTTATTACACAACAGTGAACCAGGGGAATAATAAATGCATTGAATAATGCGCTGATTCCGATAAATAATTCGACGCTTGAGTAACGGAGGCAGGGACTCAGATGGATTCCAGAAGGCCGGCTTCTGACAACATAAATAAATCAACAAACAGCCGATAAAATAATCTTCTGCAGATTTGTATAGAAACTGACAGGTGGGTGCAACATGGCTATCTGAAGCCTCTTGTTTTCGTTTTACGTTTAGTTTTTTCCATTTGCTGGGACTGGAAGACTGGAACGCAGATAGTGAGCGAGCGAGGGAGGGGGAGTGAAGCAGGAGGAGGAGGATTTTTAAAGGGAAAGGATGATCAAATGTGAGCTGGTTTTGTGTTTAGTGAAATAAATCTAAATTATAAATATTATCATACTATGAGTTGTTTAATTGGCAAACATAGGCTGTCTTTCTATGTATATAGTTTATTTGTCTGTCTGTGTATGTCACAACAAGAAATAATTTGTTTTACTTATAAAAAATCAAACAAGAATTTTTGTTACATAGTGAATCCCACAAATTGTTTAAACGACCTAGATAAAGTACAGAATCTTTGATGAAAATATTGTTTATTTGACGTCAAAGAATTACGTTGTTTAGAACTGGAACATTTTTCCATTACTAAGTGACACATAAGTGACAACAAATATTACATTCATATAAATATTATGTGTGGATTTACAGTTATTTTATCTTTGATAATTGTTTAATGTATTTTTACAGCTCTGTCAACAAAGAAGACAGAATACATTTTATCTCAGAAAACATTCTTTGGCCGTCTTACAGGAAACTGGGCTAAACTTCACCAAGCATACGCAATGGCTGCCATAGTTACAGCAAAACGTCGAGACAACTGAGACCCCTGCTACTGGCCACCTAATCCCACTAGGTGTAATGGCCAACACTGTTGCTACTCTGGTGGTCCAAACTGAACTCCTACCCTCTCAAACATCCTCCTCCCTCTCTCCTTTTCCTTCTCTCCTCCCTTCTGTTGAGGATGGTGAAGAGGATGGAGAGAAAGGTGGAGAAGAAGGAAAAGAAGCAGGAACAGTTGTCCATGCAGGTGAAATGATGACATCATCAACACCCCCTGTTACAACGGCGGTGCAAAATCCTGAGCATCCATTTCAGTGTTTGGACTGTGGAAAGAGTTTTAAGTGGTCATCTAGACTGGCACATCATCAGAGAAGCCATAACAACGAGAGGCCATATCGGTGTAACCTCTGTCCCAAAGCCTTTAAGGGCTCATCTGCCCTGCTTTACCACCAGAGGTAAGAGGTTGCTTTATTCTTGTTATGAACTGAACACTGGCTCACAAAGCCTTAATACCAGTTTGCTTATCAAGATGATTAGAATAACCACATTTGTCTTTCATATTCTTTGTAATTAGCCTAATGCGTTACAGCTTACAAAGAGTATTCATTGTGTTCTGTTGTCATGTATTGTCTTTTTTTCTCAAGTTTTTGGTGAGAACTGTTTTTAGTGAGGTTTCAGCCAGTATTTAAAAACGTTTCTCTATAACATTTGTTTGTGTGCTTTTCAAGATCTCATTCTGGAGAGAAGCCCTATAAGTGTGATGACTGTGGTAAAGCATTCAAGCGCTCCTCTCTTCTACAGGTAAGACAATCCTGTCACAAAGTGGGCCATCATAGAAGCAAACCCCATAAAGTGCTGGAGATTATATGGAACAATCACTGTTGCAAACTGTTCCTGTATTTTATTTAACCACCATTTATTTACAGCATATCTTAAAATATTTGAAGGTGACTATTGTTCAAATGTTAGAATACTTGTTGTATTAACTTGCATTTACAATTTCTGTGTTTCAAATGTTTTTTAATATCCAGATTCACCGAAGTGTGCATACAGGTCTGCGCACTTTCCAGTGCTCCTACTGCCCTTTGACGTTCAAATGGAGCTCACACTACCAGTATCACCTCCGCCAGCACACTGGTGAATGTCCATACCCATGTGACAGCTGCTCCAAAGCCTTCAAGAACTCCAGCAGTCTGCGGCGCCATAAGAATGTACACCTAGGCTTCAAGCCGTATGTCTGTGATGTTTGCAATAAGGCCTTCAGTCAGTCCACTAATCTGCGGCAACACATGCGAATACACACAGGCGAGCGTCCGTATCTTTGTGGAGAATGTGGACGAACCTTTACACACTCATCCAACCTGGCTCTGCATCGCCTCTCTCATGTAGAAGGAAAGGGGAAGGGTACTGGGAAAGCTGGAGGGGTGGGTTCAGTGTCTGGTTCTAGTTTAGCCACTCCACCGGTGGAGGTGGTGTTAACAGAAGATTTAAACTCTGTTGGAATGACTATTTCTGAAATGGTCGGGCTCGTAGGTGGACAGGAGGGTGGAGTTGGGCAGGTGTTCCTGTCTCACAATACATCCTCATCCGCAATCCCAGGCACAGCCAATCAAAACATCCTGCCCCAGCTTACCCTCACACCCACTTCCACCACTGTCACAGGCACAGACCATATGAACATGAGCAAGATGGAAACTGCCACTAGTGTGTTGTTGTTTAGCTGTGGCAGCTGTAATGAGACATTTTCAACACAGAACCTCCTTGAGGAACATCAAGCTCTACACCTAGGTAGCTTGGGACCAGGAGGTGGTGGAGGGGTTCCTACAGAAAATAGCACAGAAACTGAAGAAGGTGGTGTCTCACTGGTGGGTGCCACTCCATTGTTGGCAGACTTTGAGGAGGTTGTTGAAACCACAACAATTGCAGATAATGGGCAGGGGGCAGAGTTACTCGGGGTCAGAAATGAGCCAAGGCAAGCTCAATATGATCTTCTACAGAGCTTTACTGCATCTGTGAATCAGATGTCCTCTGGTTCCAATGTGCCAAGTTCACAACCTACAACAGAATGTGCCTACTGTGGGAAAAGTTTTAAGACCAGCAGTGGATTGACCAGACACATAGCCCAGGTGAGGAGAGTGAGAATGAGTGTGTAATTGAATGTGTAATGATATTTCAGAGTATTGTTTTAGTGGAAGATGATAATGCATTTAAAAGCTACATTTTTATTGTCATCTTCTTTAGTCCCATCATCTCGCTCTGTCAGAGTCGCGTTCACAGTTCAACTGCTCAGCATGTGATCGCTCCTTCCCACTGCTCTCCTCCCTGCTCACCCACCAGCACTCCCACACTCCTGAGCAGAGACTGCTTGCTGAGGCAGAGGCAGAGATTGTGTGCCCTGCTCTTTCCCTACCCCTGCCCTCCTTAAAGAAAGAAGATGATGATGAGAGAGAGATCCATGTCAGTTTAATCGCTGTTACTGAGGAGGGGGAGAGGCGAGCTGTGAAGCCACCTGCAAAAACATCAGGAAAGGGAAGCAAGAGGGGTGGCGGTAGCAGCAAGACACAGACTACAAACAGTGGTAAGCAAGTGTTGATATAAATGTTTGTATAGATATATGAGAATCTCACAGAAATTAAAATGGCTTGTTTGAAACTGGCTTCTCTTTCTATGTGCTTTAGGTTTTACAGAATATTGTCATTTAATATTCATATACACACACACACACACACACACACACACACATGTATTACTGTTTACACATTTGACACCTTATCTAACAAAGCATCACATGTCCTATATTCAGCTTGAGAGTTTAAAATCTGTTTGCTTTCCCTGCAGAGAGGCCATATCGCTGCTCTGAATGTGGGAAATCATTCAAAGGCTCATCAGGACTTAGGTACCACATGAGAGACCACACTGGGGAAAGACCATATCGATGCACAGAGTGTGGCAAGAGCTTTAAAAGGTCCTCGCTGCTGTCCATACATCAAAGGGTAAGCAGCTGCTTTGATTGCTTGTTTAAATTGCTTCTAAGAACCGTTTTAGGAAAAAAGTACATTATTGCATTACCAAATCAATGCTGTAATGTTTTTACATTTACAATGGTTTTTGTAATGTTGCTATAAGGTTATTTCGTAGCATGTTATTACAACAATTACATGAATACATAATGCTAAAAAATTAAACAGTAATCTAAACTGTGAATAAATAATTCAGGTAAAATCTGTAAATGTATTTTAAAATATCTCAAAATTTCTCAAAACACCTCCAGGTCCACACAGGTGTACGGGCCTTTCAGTGTCCCTACTGTCCTCTGACCTTTAAGTGGAGTTCCCACTACCAGTACCACCTTCGCCAACACACGGGTGAGCGTCCATATGTATGTCAGGAATGTGGCAAGTCTTTCAAAAACACCAGCTGTCTCCGTCGCCACACTCAACTCCATTCTGGTCTACGTCCACATGCTTGCTCGGTGTGTGGTAAGGCTTTCTCTCAGACCTCCAACCTCAAACAGCACGAACGGACACACTCTGGAGAGAGGCCCTTTCAGTGCTCCCAGTGCCACAAGAGCTTCACACACTCCTCCAATTTGCAGCTGCACCTACGCACACACTCCTCACGCAAGGACTTCAAATGCCAGCACTGTGGAAAAGAATTTGTCATGCTTTCCTACCTGCAGAGGCACTTAAGGACTCATACTTCGGGAGGAACAGTAGTATGTACGAAGGAGGCAGGAAAGGTGGCTAAAGGTACTGGGGCTCCGGAGACAACAACACTGAGTTTAAACATGAATGTTCCTGCAGGGCTCACCTCATTGTTTTCCACTGATAATAATTCCACATTAATTCTTTCACCCCCAAACTTAGACATACCTCCAAACACCTCACAGAATTATTTCATGATCCAGACAGCGTCAGGACTGCAGCTGATCCCACTTTCTAATCCCACACCAACACAGCCAGCCCCTCCTCCTCCACCACCTCCTCCCCCACCACCCCCACAGACACAAAATTACCTGCTTGTTCAGTGCCAGTCCAGCAATGGAAACCAGCCTAGCCTGATTCTGGTCCCCACAGCATCCAATACAAACACTCTTCCCACACCTTCAGAACCACAAACTCTCCCCTTGATGCAGACCATTCCAGCATTGCCCCAAGTTTTAGCTCCTTCCCAAACTCAAATTCAGCCATTTCAACCAGTTCAGACACAGAGATTTATTTTGGCCAATAATAATGCTCCTCTCATTAATGCACAGCCCCAAAGTATATCAACAATTGCTCGGCCCATTTTAGGCAGTCTTGGTCGTACCAAGAAGGGAGGGACCAGGCGTGGACGGAAGCCTAAAGCTGCTACCCAAAAAACTCCATCTGCTGTTCAGACTACAACAGTCAAGCAACCGTTAATATCATCGGATGCAGCTTCCACATCTACAACAATTTCCAGTGCCACTTCTGTTGCTTCCTCAACAACAAAGTTTCAGCAGCTCAATGTTAATAACCAACCAGCTGTTTCACCTGTCAGCTCAAGTCAAATACCTGTCCCTGTAGTTGAAATTATGTCAATGACAGATGAGCCACCTGAAGTTAATAGTTCAGCCATCTTGAGAGGTGATCCTGAATGTGCTCTAGTCAGTGAGAAACCTATCAAAGAAATTCCAAGGGAGCACTTTGTTCTGTGCTTAAAGAAGGACATGGAGGATGGAGGACAGGGCGATGGTATGGAGGTAAAGGTTGAGATGGATGGAGGGAGTGATGCAGTGAGATCGTACGTCTTGCAGTTCGAAGGTGAGGGGCAGCAAGAAGAAGAAGGAAATAGTGAAGGAGGAGAGAAGTCATATGTCCTTCGGTTTCAGACTGAGGGAGAACATGAGGGAGATGGAGGAAAGGACAAATCTGAAATGGTCTCTCTTAACTTACTACAGGAGTGGACAGAACAGAGTGAAGGGCATAGGAATGCAGATACTGAAGAAGGTGTTGAAGTAGAGAAGTCATTTGTACTTCATTTCCAAACTGAGCCTCAGGTTGAGGAGGACATTCAGCCAAACACAAACTTTATAGGAGGTCCAGGTGAGGATCTTAGCCTGTCCTGCCACCCTTCTCAAGCCTTGGTACCTCTTGAAGGACAAAATGTGGTCTTTGAGCTGGATGAAACAAAAATGCATGAAAACACAAGTTCTGGAAACAGTGTTCAAATGATTGCACTGATTGAGGGAGAGGGCAATAGTTCTGGGGCAAGGAATAGTTTTAAAGGTGCTGTTAGGCCAAATTCTGGACAAATTGAGGGAATTTTTCAACTAGAAGGAGGAGAGGGAGTTGTTATAATTGAAGTTAGTACCAGCAGTTTGAGGGAGAGTGGAGTAGAGGCAGCAGAAGTAGGACATACTTTAGTAGAAGGAAATGAGGACAAGCAATCCAATGAGACACAAGAGGAATTGACAGCAGAAGAGCAAAAGGTTTCTGAGGGTGAAAGCATATCATCCTCAGAGATGGGAATGATTGGAACTTAGGGCTGAGTATACAATAACTCTAGTTTTCAATTAACACAAATCACTTTCATATTTTAGAAACTACCAGCTCACATTTGATTATCATATTTTACCATCTTTTATTATTTATCATCTTCATACTGAATTCATATCAAGTAATAGTTGGCACTGTAATTGTAAAGTATTCCTTTTGCACAGATATTAACAGTTTCAGAGATTAGGGTGCTGATTATGGTATTGAATCTGTAGAACCAACACAGCACCTACAAGAATCAAATTCTACATATTTCAGTTTCAGATTGTTTTTGCACAAACAGATGTTTTTTAAACACAGTCTTTGTCCTTAGCAGTTTGTCCCCTCTGACTGCACCTTTTGGGGACAAAGCATATTGCCTGTAAGTAACAGTTGTTCACCTGGCTGCTACAGGGAGCTGTTTTTAGAAACCACAATGTTCAATACAGTTCAACTAAAAATAATTGTTTTTGTTTGAAGGACATCCCTGATGTTCTTGTACATCCAGGATGGGCTGAAAAGAGAGTTTGTAAACTGTTATAAATTATGACTGTTTTCAGCTATGCTGTCATGTTGACAGTTACTGTATAAAACTTTTTCATTTTTAATATTGGTACTAGATTATGGCAGTTACCAATAAAAATAGGTATGAATGTCAGTATTTGTTTGCTGTTTTACTCATTTATTAGTGTTAAAAATATATTGTTTACTTAATATTTAAATAATGATTTGATAAGATTTTATTTAGTTTAAAACTTTGCTATTGTTATTGCTACAAGTAATTAATACGCTAATGTGACTGTTGCTCTACAGGTGAAATACAAAATCGGCGCATGCGTTCTAGCGTTGAAATCTGACACCTACCACAGTACGTAATTTGCGCAGGGTTAGATTCACGGAAGAGATTAGGCGAAAATTACATTCCTTGTGGAAAGAGACTACGCTGAATACTTCAATCCCAAACACTGCAAGTAACGTCGGCTACAGAAGACGGCATCTCTGTCTTACCTTGTTTTAAAAATTTCCTGCGTCTATAGATGAAAATTAAGTAAGTAGGTCACGCGTATCTGTATATAAGCTATAGTTTGAGCTGTGAAGAAGGCGGCGTTTACCATATAAGGGTTTAAAAGGAGTCATGAGGGGCTTCAACGAAGCTAACGGTAGACCGTGCTACTTTAAAGCAGGCAATGCTTCTGAACAGCTGCAAAGCCTGAAACACGGAGCCTTAATATGTCTATTCATTTCCATTAACAAATCGCTTGCATTTTAAAACGATTGTAATGGCTTGTGTTGTCCTTATTATAATAACTATATTTTCATTTGATCTATTTTAGCATCATGCATAAAAATCAGTATTAGTACTGATATAAAAAATATTTGTCCTCATCCGCATGTATGTTCGCAGGTTTGTGTAACTACCGTTGATAAAGATTTTAAAGATAAAGGCTACAACTAAAATAGCCGCAATAAAATCCGGCGTTCCTAGTCCCCTAACCCCTTCCCTCCAGTTAAAATGTTCACTGTTATTTCAATTCGTATAATGATCTTTGTTTCTTTTTAAGGTGAGGTGAGATGGGTAGACTGGACCTTGGTGATGTAGTCCTGCGGCGAATGCAGGAGAAGGACATTGAAGCTGTGAAGATGCTCATCAAGGTTTCCTCAGCACATTCAACATCATCATTTCTTGTCTCACCCTCCTTATTTGTCTTTATCTGTTCATCATTACACTTTCTTCCTTTTATCTTAATAGATCTTTATAAATGATTTTTATGGACCTCTGACTGATCTTTATTTATCTCTGTGTACAGGAGGGGTGTGAGGGAACAGAGAACCGCCTGATTCTTCACCTCCTCACCCGTCCGCTTGCTCTTTTCATGCTGGCCACTCTCTCCTCCATCCTTCGCTGTGTTCTTCACTCTTTTGTAATGGCTTTGGTTATTCCTGTCTTCATTCTCATTGTCTACCTCAAGCTCACCATCCCACGATCAGTGGGCATCCTGGGCTCCAGCAGGCCATACTGGGACTATGTTGCTAGCAGCTACAACGTAGACACTGAACCAGAACTACCCAACCCATACTCAGGCAGAGCCAAACTGACCGCCAACCAAGAGAAGACCAGACGCCGCAAAAAAGCCAAGGAGAAAGACAAGGCCAATGAGAGAGAGCAAGTAGATGAGGATGAACTTAAGGAGAGGGCAAGGGTTGCTGGAGAGGTGTGGGTGGCAGACTCTGATGGAGAGATTATGGGGTGTGTGGCTAGAGATGGTTGGAGCCAGGATGGCGTATGTAGGATCTGCAGGCTGGTGGTCCAAAGCTGGTACCGCAGAGAGGGACTGGGCAGATTGCTAGTGCAGGGTTTGGAATCCAAAGTGAAACAGAGGGGAATATGCCGGGTCTATGCCCATGTGCCCTTTCCTTCCAAAGTAGGAGAGGCTTTCTTTAGGAGGCTGGGATACTATCTGCAGGGTGAGACTGCAGGGATTGAGGAAAATGAGGAAGAGGAGTATGAAGAGCCAGAGAAAGGTTGGCTTGGGTTCCCTTTAACCAAAGTGTTTGTTAAGGATCTGTAAGTGTCAAAAAGGAATAAGCTAATATGTAGGAATAATTAAAACATTTTTGATTGTGTTTTGAGATGATTTTAGGTAATAACATTTGCAGATTTCAAATGAATCAAGGGAAATTATTATCTTTTTCCTGTGAATTCTAAACCACGCTTACAGATTCAAGAGACGTAATTGACCTTGTCACTATAGATGTTATTTTATGTAAATCAGAAATTCTATTCTTCTGCAAGAGTGTTTAACTTTGTTAAGTGTTACAAATTTGTTTAGTGAAGATCAAAGGCTTATGTAAAATGGGATTTTATTTAAGAGAGTGAATGATTTACGATTGTGTGTGTGTGTTTACCTTATTTATGTGTATTTATTGTGTGGTATTCAAAATACGAGCAGCATGAGTGAGTTTGTATGTTTCCCTTGACTGCTAAGGAATAAGCTTTTTTAAATAAAAATAAAGTATTGCCCACAGTTTTGTCTCTTGTCCTTATGTTTCCAACTGGTTCTATTATTTATGTTTCTCTTTTGCAAATCTCTCTGTGGCAATATGTTTTTGGTTTTGCTGTACTGAATTACACTGATAAATCTTACCGGAAACAAACTGTGGCAAACCTCCTTGTTTTGAATTGAGTTCAGCCTCTTATATCCAGTTTGATCACTTTAAATTTGCTGCAAAGAGATTGCAAGTGGATCTACAGCTAAAGTTCTGCATGTTACATATTTTGTGTGGGTGGATACGGTTTGGTGACGCTGAGTATGTTTGAAATGAAGAGCAGTTCGTGCTGTGTGGTTGTCTAAACAGTCTATACCTTAACCACTCACACTACAACCCAACAGCACCTACTGCTCTCAGTTACCACCGGATATTTATACAGTTTGCTGTGTGGTTGAGAAGATTCTCACCTGCAACAAAGCTGCACCGTCACGTTTACCGGTAACTTTACTAAACTACCCAAAACCCTTTGACTTTTTTTTAAACCACATTCTACTTACAGGCTTAATGTTTAAAACAAACCAGATTTGAAAAGTTACCACACAACTTAAGATAATAAAACATGCAGGTTACAGTATGTAGGCTTAAAGTATTAATTTTGCTGGTTTTGATATTACTCTGTACACAATTTTATACAAGTTTAAGTTCAGGATGCTGGTTTCAAGATGATTTGAATTGTTACCTAAAATGCTATACATCTAGTCAAGCCTCTCAAGTACACTCACATTGATATATAGAAATGAATCCACTGATGCAGGGCTTTGTGAATGTATCGGAATAACCCACAACTTTTTGTGGGTTACAAAAAGCACAAAGTGTAGCTTATTTGTGTGGACACAGAATTGTAAGGTAAAAGCCTGTTAAATGCATTTCAGTACCATACTCAAAGTTTGCATGAGCTACTGTGGATTGGTCAACTGAGGGGACATTTTTTCATTGGACATAATTTCTTTTGTAGCTTTTGCGAGTCAAAGTGGCCAGTTTGTTGACAAGGGCCTTTTGTTATAACGTGCAGAGCTGCTCAAGCAATGAAACACCTGCTACTATGTCCCCTAACCGATGGGTAACTATTATTGTCACCAGGAAACAGATGTGAGTTCATGACTCTGGAAAGTAAGTGTGTTTGGACCTGTGGTTGAATTTGTCTGCACGATGGTGTTCTGAATGTGTGTGTGTTGGGGGGGGGCTGGGGGGGGGGGTTTGGCGGTGGGTATCGGAAAATATGACTTGACGTTTCCTGTAATAATTCGTTCATTTGTTTTGTGCCCTTTGATACATTGTGGTGGTCGTTTCTGTCAATCTTTGGTGAGAGTAGAAAGGCGGGCTATGGGTTACCTGAAGCAGTAACCAATGTTGAGTTGATTAGTGTTAATGCTATGTCATACAGTATACATGATAACCTTTTCACTTTATCTAAAAATATTTTGTCCTCTCTTGATAACACACCTTAAAACTAATTTAGATTACGGCAGTAGAACACAACACAAATCCACTGTAACAGGAGCAGGGCAAGTTTTTTCCTATATCCTTTCTCTGTTTTCCCATGTTATACACACATAGTGCATTGTGGTAAGACCTCAGAAAGACTTGTGGTCGGAAGGTAAATCATGGGAGCAGACAGATCTCTTCCAGATGTTAGAAGTCAGACATACACACACATGCACACACACATCATTGGGGAGCGGTGATTTCCCTGGCCACAGAGTGCATGAGAGGGTGAAGAATAGTGACTGGAGACAGACAAACACATGCAGGATGCCAAATTTAAAGTAACCAGGAAAGAATCAAAGACAGTTGTAGACAGCCGCAAATTAATAAGCATGCATCAAATGTGTGTGTCTGTGTGTGTGAAAGAGAGCTTATTACTCGCCTTCCGTGACCAGGCAGATTTGCCGGGCTTGTTTCTGGCATTGGGCCCTCTTGCTACCGGTGTGTTTTGGTGTGCGTGCACATGTGAGGGCTAATTGCCTTTTTGGAAAAAACCTTTGGGAAGGTGTCGGAGCCTCCAAGGGTTTTGGAGACCTCCTATAGTAAAACCTTTTTGGGTCCCTGTGGGAAAAAGTAAATGAGTGGAAAGGTTGAGGATGGAGAAAATCTGAGCAAGAGAGAAGGTATATGGGAGGGTTTGGTTGTTTTTTTAGATTGTGTGGGAAAAATGAAGTGGAGGTTCCCTTGACTGGGTGTAAGAGATCTGGAAATTTCCAACTTGCTTTGGTTATGCTGTTGGCAGCATTTTCTGACGCACATTCTGGAATAAAAAGGTTACAAAGCACGTCAACTACTTCGGAGACTGTAGCACTATTTTATAAACAATAATTAACAGTTTCTAAATAGAAAATAAACCCATCCTGTCATCTAACCTTTTGTCATTTCTCTCTAACCATTGTCTGAACTGTTTAATTATCTTGTTATTTAACCAGCTTGGCCAAGGGACATACTGCAGAGTCCAATAATGTTATAAAATAGCTATCTTTTGTCTGCATAACTGCAATTGAAACTTGTTTACATATCTCTTTAAATATCACGTGCTAATTATGCATTCGCATCTCTGTTTAAATGCATCTCTGCCCTCCCAAAACTTTTGAAAACCATTCTCACCCAATCAGAAACCCTCTTTCTCGCTGCTATATGAACATGTCATACGTTTGCTATACCTCCCTCTTCCTCAACCCATTTTTAAACTCTCAGTCACTTTTGTATGACTGAATGAGTTTGCAAGTTTCGTCTTTCGGAATGATCAGCAAGCTGGACAGGTATGTGAAAACAAAACAAGTGATAGTGAGAGACGTGTTTTTTTTAGACTAAATAGTATATACTTTGTGTAAGATCACAATATAGATGACAAAAGCAAAAGAATAGAAAATATTAAGTCATTAACAAATAAATATATCAATGCATTTATTTTAATTCAGTTCATGCACTTTTAATGATGTGTATTTTAATACCGCAGTGACCTGTTTTCGGATTTTCTCTGGTTTCAGAAAGTGAAAAATGAAAGTGACTGATATTATTATGAATGTCTATGAGTTTGTGGGTATGAGTAATTTCTGTCGTGCACGATTTAGAACCAAGCCAATCACTGATGACTAAAGGAGGGCCCAGTCATATTGTAGAAGGAGATCATTATAAAAAGTAGACTGACAAAAAAGCAAATTACTTAACTACTGATTTAAATAAATGTTTAGCTAACTGTTAAAAGTTTAGCTCATCACCTGCTGGTTTATTTTATTTGAGAGTGACTGACAACTTATGCATCTCACCACAATGTGTAGATAGTGCTGATAATATCATGTAATCTGTGTCTAATACAAAAAACTGTGCACCTGCAAGGAGCTGTGGCATTGATTCTTTTGAAATAAATGTCATTAAATAAAATATGCTGTGGCATTGATACTTTTGAAATAAAAAATGTCATAAGAAAAAATGCAAAAAATATAAAATCATCTGGCATCTGGAATCAAATGATGCTAGAACATTTCTCAGAACTTTGCTATTATTAGTTATCCTCCCAAATTACTTGTAACTGGTCTTGTAATGATATTTTGTGGATGTCAGTGCCTCTCAAGTCCACATGGGCGTCTAATCAGAATAATCACAGGTATTGTGTCATCAAATGAAGATGGAAAAGTTTAAATCAGTGTTCAAATACCTTTTTAAAACCCAGGAAATTTAAAACATTGCATTTTATGAAATTATTTAATGGAAAACATTTTTAAATACTATATTTCAAAAAACGCCTATGGTTTAATATTTTGTTATATACTGCAAAACATTCAGCTTTTTGATGCCATTGTATTTTTTAATAACAAAAATGAATAAAAGAGTGTTATATTCTTCTATAGTGTTCTCCTGACACAGAAGAAATTTATCTTTCATTATAAGAATGTGCGCTGGGCCCGTGGGAGAAATGAGACTTACCTTTGTTTCGTGGTAAAAAGACGCATTGGCCCTGACTCACTGTCTTTTGACTTTGGACACCTGCGCAATCGCTCTGGCTGCCATGTAGAGGTAAAAAATAATAACAGATAAAGGAGTGATCAGATAAACAGAAAGATCTGAATAATGTTCATATAAAGCAGGATGGAGCTTATGAATTGGATTAATAACCTTTTTCTCACCCTATCTTTTTATCTCGTTTTAAGCTGCTTTTCCTGCGCCATCTGGGGGTGCTGTGTCCGGGACTTTGTTCGAGTGTGAATGGTACAAAAATGTGTTACTCAGTGACCTGGTTCTGCTCTTGGTCGCCCTGCTTCAAATGCGCCCGGCAACTTACTCACTTCCTGTCACAGACGCCCAACCTGCGACTCAGAATCTTTGTGTCACGTCTGTATTTCTGTGATGAAGAGGACAGCCAGGAGAGGGAGGGACTAAGATACCTCAAAAGGGCAGGAGTTCAGATCTCTGTTATGACTTACAAAGGTAAACAAGGAGGGAAAGGGAGGGAATGAGGAAAAAGATGGTAATATCTGATGTGGTGATGATAAAGTGTCCTTTTCAGATTATTTCTACTGCTGGCAAACATTTGTTGCACGGAAAGAGAGACGGTTTAAAGCCTGGGATGGCCTTCAGGAAAACTCTGTCAGACTCTGTCGAAAACTGAATCGGATATTGCAGGTTACACTTTTATTAAATTAATTTGTACTATTATTTTACAATAATCATAGATTCCTTACACTATATGAAGGTTTTAATGATGATATTATTGTATATATTTAATATATTGCATATTTTCTTTATCACCGCAGCCCTGTGAAACTGAAGATCTACGAGACTGTTTTACTCTTTTTGGGTTGTGACCACAATTTGAGATTCTCAATTCAATGAACACTGAGATATGAATCATATGAGATGCAGGGAAATGGTGCTGTTGACCTGAGACTTGAATCTATTAACTTGATTTTGTACTGTAAGTTGATACCGATTTTGTACTGTATGTATGTAGCATTAATGTGATTGTTAGGTATCACTCAAAAGAAAATAAAAACTGATCATTTACATTCACCTATTAGCTGTCTGTTTTTCTATGTACCAAGCTAAAAGTAGATTTGCCTGATCAGTCAGTCCCATGAGAGTGTCATCTAAATGGAAAGTTGCTTGCAAAAACATTTAAACTAGAATGTTTTATGAATAATCATCTCAGTCCCACCTCAGTCATATCAAGGCTGTTACCATTATAGGCATTGGGGAACCACCATAGGGTAGTGTTCACCCCTAATATTTAAATTAGTGGTCAAAATATTAGATTTTTAAAATGCTGGTTTTAAAACTGGTATCAGAATTGAAATATGACATAGTAAATGTCAGTACAAATAGGACCAATCACATCATTATAGATACTATCACACAACATATTCAAAGTCCACATTATTGTATTTTGATTAAAGAAAAATCTATGAAACATATCGCTGTTGTGTTTATTTTTTAAGAGCATAATTTTGATGAAATACTGATAAAAATTATAAAAGAAACTAACTTGTTCTGTATGTGGTCTAGACTAATTTTAGTGATGTAATTTATTAATATATGATGTCAGAATAATCAACCCAATATGTGTAAATCCAATACAAAAATAGATATCAATAAAATCATTGTAAAATTAAATAAAAACGAAGACTAAAGACATTCTTTAAAACATAATGAAATAATGAACATAATGAAAGAGAAAACATGATTTGTCAATACCAGTAAAATGTCAAAGCTTCAGTTAGATTTAGATTTGAATTATTTTCTCTGTACAACCATCTTAAATGTAATAAGAATAAATGAGGGAATAAACCATCTGATATACCAATTTGTGTATTTTATATTAATTTTAAAATAAGCTGAAAGAAATTTTAAAAGTTCAGAAATATAATAATTCAGGTAAAGAAACTTTTCATACTTGTAAACACTTCACCCTACAGATCTATTCATGTTTTGATGTTTAAGGTTTAACTATTGTACCAAGATTACTTAAAGTAATTGTAATATTTTCAGGTCAATATTTCAATGTTCCCTCACCGTTAGGTTTGTTCATCTTCTCTCCAGTAGGGGGATCTGTCTACCGTCTAAGTTGTGTGGTGAGACAATCAACCAAAAATGTATTTGTGTTTATTGGATTTAGATACATTCCTTTTTTGTTCTCTTTGGTCTGTAATCCCACCCTGACATCTTTTCTTCTATTTTTTCTTGTTTATCATTTTATTCCGTATTAATTTGTTTTGCATTATTTGACTCTATTTTTCATTATTAGCATCTAAACAATTATGACACTAAGATCGAGACACGGGCTAAAGTTTTTATGGACGAACTGTCTATGAGTGTGTTTTTAACATGTCTGGTCGCCCTCTAGTGTTTAATGAAGTAGATCTAAGGTGGATTTGGGATTTTTAGGGTGATCCTGCAATAAACTGGAAATAGTGTATGCACTATTATTATATATGCACTTTTGCTTATTGTTCTTTCGCTCTTGCTTTTAGTGGTGTCTTTAGTGTTTTTTTTATGCAGTATATTGCAAACATTGAGGTACTATATTTTGTACCTACATACACTATATAACTGGCCTTTATAACATTTCAAATTAAAATCATCAGTAAATAATTATTGCTTTGTGCTTAATTGGAAGAATAATGATCTTTTATTAGATAAGATTAAGACTTAAAATGAAAACATTTTATTTGCTGTTGTGCATTTCAACATTTACAGTGGTTGGTGTGGACTATATACTGTACTAAAGGAATATAAAGAACATTATGGTTATATATTGTGTTACTTTTACAATCAGCACCAAAACTTTGCATTGTCATGTCCTTCTAAACAAATTCTATTAAGATGCTCTCTTTTAAACACTTAATCCAAACCAATTTCAAGAGCATAACAATCATATAAAGTGACATTATTTGATATTATTATGAACAGTAATAATTTGATAAATCACTGGAGAACAGTTGAGACTGGTACCAGGAACATAACAAAACATACAGTTTTATAGCTGTATTTGTTTGAATTAGAACCTTCTCCTTTCTGTCACCTGCTCTCTGTCTTGTCATCCATCTCACATTAACCCTTGTTTGCCCATGTTTTCGTGTTAGTACGGAGACAGCGTCTTTTAGTTGTCCTCTTTTGTCGTTTTGGCCACCCTGAGTTCTCCCTACAAAGCTCAGCTGAAAATTGCAGAAAGACAGACAAAGAACTTCACACTGTCATCTCAGTCTCAAAGTATTTTGTGAACACCCACTACATGATCAAACTATGTTGACACCCACTCACGTGTGTTTTTATACATGTCATTGTAAAATTATGGGGATTAATTAGGAAGAGGAGCTATGTAACACACACAGAAGAGATACTGAGTGTCTCACCCATTAAAAGCTCATCTTGTTGACACACTGTTCTTACACAGATTTCGTTGTTGATCACATAGACTCTTGGGAGACTGGAGCACACAGATGTCATATATTTTAGAGGCATTAGATTTACATATAACAAATCGATTAATAAAAAAGAGGTGTGAAAAGTGTTCGATAACAACAGCCTAAAAAATATTACAGCAATTACACCATTTTGCTTTGTGTGTGTCAGAGATTGTCTGGTGTTAATGTCAGTGTGTTGACTAACCTATACAGACAGAGTGAATTGATGCATTTCTTTGTAGGTCGATGGACAGAGTACATTCTGGTGCATGGATATGTTTCCTCTCTGCAGTCTGTGTGTGAGACAGTATTGTTATTCTTACTGTTATTCTCTTATTGTTTTTGTTCAAATATGCAAACTTACCGGATATTGGGAAAGCAGTGCCTTCAGAGTCCTGTATTTCTAGTTGAAAAAAGAGAAACAACCTATAGCAAGGCGTGTTTTCACGCTTTATGGAGTAAGTTGTCACAATGAGGATTTGCTGAGTATTGACATTGATTTGAGAGGACATAAGTGACTTCTATCATTAAGGTGTACTGCAGCTCATTATCTTTCTTTTAAGAAAATGTAAACTGTTTAACTGTTTAACACTAACAATTAAATGTCATAAGAAGAAATGTGTAAATTTTCAGTGAAATGCAATTGTATCCAATTACTAAATGAGCATTACCAAACCAACATACAGAAATTCTGCTAGGAAAAGTACAGCTATTTTTGACAACTTGCCCATTGGACACTTGCCCCAGTTTTCACACAATTATTTTAACAACACTGTTACAATGTGTTAAAGTGAATTACCAGTTTGTTGTGCCCAGACAGCAACAAGTACTGTGGAAAAAGCAGAACGAGTTTGTTGGATGGCCAATAAAAATGAGTCATTCATTCATATTAATTAAATTAATTGGTTTGTGTTTTTGTTTTGATTGTTGGAAGTTACCAAAGAAACAGCAGAAAAGCAGCACTAGGGCTGAATAGCTGCCCATGTTTAGGGGTCTTCACAGGGTCCAATCAAAGCTCAGTGGCTTTTGGAGAGATTAAGAATGAGCAAGTTTATCACAACATCCTTAAAATAGTTTTCAGTTAGTCTTCTAGCCTGGTTAAGCTTGAGCTTAAGTAGTTCAGCCTGTAAAGCGAAAAAACCCAAAAGCCTCCAAAATCTGCTACCTATACACACCCCAGATTAGCCCAGCAAAGAAAGTTCTTTTTTGCAGGACAAGTTGGAACCACCCAAAAACTGGACCACACATTTATCCATTTATAGACATCCTCACATCAGTTTGCCAAAACAAATGAATTCTTAAAGAAGTATCAGTGAGGACAACAGACGATGCTTGAAACTGATTTCGGCTTCCATGAATCTCTGACTCATCCAGATTCTCATTTATTGATGTCACAGAACATAAGTTCTGTGTTCTTGATCTCTCATTAAAGATATCACTTACAGCTGTTATATCCATCCAGCTTTTGTCAGTTTCTTTCTCCCTTGCAGAGTATTTTCCTGTAAGCGTGTATTTCTCTGAGTCCAAGACATGAGCTCACACTAAAGAATGTGTCTTCCCTCCCATCCCTCTAGACTCACCAGCTCACACACACACACACACACACACACACACACACACAGACCCAATAGTTCAAATACACACTTATAAATATAAATGCATACACATCCGTATGCATTGTTATGTCCATAGATTGGCCAGTGAGTTATATTGCACATACTTGCACATGCTCATTATTGCACAACTTTTTTAAATGTAGACTGCAGAGTTGCATCCACGCACAAAATGCACTCAAACTCTGCATTCTTTCCATGTATTTATTGCACAACTACAAATTGTTTAAGGACAAATACTGATTTTTAACATTCAGCCCATAAAAGCAATAAACTCTGTTCACATTCTCAAACCTTCTGCTTTACTCTCTGCATTTCAAAACCATCGAGACTAAACATAGAAGCATTTTATGATGATCGTAATGATGTAATATTCTTAAAATAATTTGTTTTTTCTAATACTTACGAGTTTCCAGTTCTTTACTGCTGCTTGTGGTTTTTCCGAATCCTTTGGCTTTTACTTTCTCCTCCCTGTCTCTTCCCTCCCCTGCACATCTCTCCGCCTGTCCCTCTCTGTCTCCCCCTCTTTTGTTCTTTTATTTTTATTCAAATTTGATAATGTGTTCTGTGGTTTTTTGCAGGCTTTAACGGAATGTCCTTCTATTATATATATATATATATATAATGTATGTATGTATGCATGTATGTGTATGTGTTTTAGATAGATATAGATATATAGATATAGATATTATTTAGACCACTTTATGTAGAAATTGTTATTACTATGTAAGACTAGATGTAGCCTTTTCAACCATTTTCTGAAAGAAAATGACCAACCTTACCCCTACCTATAAAACCTAAGCTTACAAACAAACACACACACACACACACACACACACACACACACACACACACACACACACACACACACAAAAGGGGACTGATAGTCTTTCCCCTCAGGAAATTCAAATCAAATTTTTGTCTGCTCTTACATAAATCTGCCACCAGGGGGAACCATAAAACAAGGATGGGCTGTGGACTTAAGACGTGATGACGTACGAGTTTTGGTATATAAAGCGCTGTATTGTTTGGTAAATATAAATCCTGTTGATTATTTCGATTGATATTTTAATAGTCCGCTGACTATTTAAAGAAATACACAATGTTTATGTTTATTGAATGATGCAGGCTATTGAGGGCTCCCATGTCTTCAGGTTAATCTCTGCAGATAACATGCCACTTGTGGTATCATCTTCTGATTAGGGCTGGAATGCAAACTGGTTTTACAGTAAATCTTAATGACATACTTTTTCACATAGTTAAGTGAGTTGTGGTGTTGCGCTTACTGGTGTGAATTTTAAAAGGAAAGTTTCCACTGCTGGAAATAAACACCGTTAAAGTTGGTCTTCTTTCCAGTAACCTCTTCTAGAGTCTGTTTTAGTTGGGGAATCCTGAGGTGCCGCTGGTGTTCACCTTGCATTGTCTACACATTTAGCATGACCTTTAGCTTAGCTTAGCTGGCGCTCCCTTTAGGCCCAGTTCACAAGTCAAACACTCATCACACAGTTGACATAATAGGGTTGCATGGTTGCCCAATACACAAACCTTCCCATGGGATGATAGTCTAACAAAATGTACAACACAGGCCCTGATGACATCTTGACAGATGATGGCTGCACAAGTTATAGCCAATGCTGAGTTAGTCAAAACCAGTGAACACAACTGCCTGACAGCCTGACAAAGGAAACTGATGTATTTTATAATGTCAGGACAGATCATGAGAGAGACTTGCATGCTGAAGTTAAGCACAGCTAAGGGAAGCATGCGAGATCATAAACACCAAAAAGCATCTAGACTTGTTTATTGAAGGAATGTATCCTCCCACCTCTTCTGGGGTTGAATGCAACTCCCTTAGCTTTTACTCAGGAGAAATCTTGAGCCAAATTCATCCTAATATATTGCTGCTTATATTTCTTCTGCTGTCTTTACTTGTGGTGTTGTACAGTTTTTTTTATAACTGTGAAGTTGGCTCAGTCTCTCAAACTTTCACACTATCTTTATGAGTTTGATTGCATAATAGCTTGGCTATTAGTTAGATCGTACTAAGTCTAGCATAGTGGAAAGTGACAAAGGTAATCTGAGTTCCTTACTGTATGAATCAAAGCTATGGTATTGCAGTAGCTGTGCATATGTATTCTAGTATAAAATGTGTATGTACGTAAGTAGCCACTAGCAAGCCTTTAAAATCTACTGACATGACACATGAGCATTTATGCTGTATATAACAGTGAATGTCAGCTCAAGAGTTTCATGTGGCACAAAAAGTAATTCTGGAAACTGGATGTTTTCTGACTTGCAGTTATTATTTAAAAGTGAATCTGATTTTGCTATTGTACTTGTAAACTCTATGTAGATCAGTTTCCTTCACTGACTGCTATTATGCAAGATTAGCCAGCCTGTAAATCGATATGTTTAAGCGATGCCATAATTATCCCTATGTTCTGCTGATGTTTGTAGCGAGTTCTGCTAAATCCATTGGTGTCCTTGGCTCTGCTCTGCTCTCTGGCTCTTTCCCTGTCATTTTTCATGATCCATTGCGATCTGCATGTCTCTCGCCACTCATCAGTTGTTCTGTCCTTCTATTCAGCTGTTCCCAGCCAAGTCTATCCCTGTACACTGTAATTCACTGGCCATCAAATCTCTGCTCAAGACAGAGTTTACATTGGTCCAATGTCAGAGATTCAGCTTTACTAGCTCCAATATATTGGCATTAATTGATACAACAACAAAGAAATAACAATTGTCTGAAAATGAATAAGACCACTACTAATATTTTGTATGCCTGTATGTAATCAAAAAGCTGTTTAAAAGCGGATATCGACAATGAGTACTATGTGGCAAAAGAATGAACTCGTTTTATTTGATAAGTTCTTTTTCATTTCTGAAAAGAAGAATTTGGATAAAAAAGAAGAACTGTTAAATTTTCACTTTATTTCTGATAAGCAGATTTCTAAATGAACTTTTTTGAAGTAAGTGGTCATGGCCAATTCAAACTCCTGTCTATGTATTTTATTTCAGATCATAGCACTGATTCTAACACAAGTAGTCTGGTCATTTTGAATATATATATATTGCTTTTTAAATGTTTTTTTTCCTTTTTTAAGAGGAAAGTGTAGGGACATACCAGACCAGATCTGAATCCACATTCCTGTGAGCACAACTGCTTTTATGTGTAATTATCATTTGCACAGTATAATGGACCATATATTTGACTAAATCCCATAAATCTATATTTGAGTCCATGTCTCCAGTGCCCAAGCAAAACCCTCATTTTAGTGGGAGTCATTTTAACCTGCACCTGGGTAGAGCACTGTATATGCAAAAAGTGAAAAAGTGAGGTAGAATTGTGATGTAGTTTGGCTTTTAATGTGCTTCACATTATGTGTGTCACTATATGTTAATATCAGCCAAAGTAAATATGTTTCTTGATGTCTTCGTTCTTGATGGCATCTTTATACCAGGAGGAACATTAACATCAAAAAACCAGAGGACAGTTGTTTCCAATCAAGAAGGTCAAGAAATGATACGAGTGAACAGCATAAACAAGCGGAGTGCAAGATGGACCAAAGAGAGGGATACAGGGTGCAGAAAGGGGACATGGAGAGGTGATGATGTGTTCCACAGTCTAAATAGATGGACCTGAGGCTATTTATAAAACCATCTGCAGAAGGGCTTACAAGGGCCTCTCAGTGAAAGTCTGATAGACTGAGCAAAGAATCCATTAGTGCTCAGTGTGAGGGTCAGATGAAGACCAAGCAACAGATTCATCAAATAGATATGATGAAAACCAACCAAGAATTAGCTGAGAAAATGAAACCTAGGTTACGATGAGATCAGAACCAACCAGAACTATCCAAAGTCATGGTGGTCTAATGGTGTGTCAGCCGGAAAGTTGGACAGAGCCACGCATATCTTAGTTGATCCACTGAATCACAGAACAACACTGACACCCCCCTCTATTGTGTGCGTGTTTGTTTAACATTACACTGATCCTATTTAGAGCAGAGTTGTATTTCAACAAGACTGCAGATATATCTGCTCAGTGTTCTAACAATGTGAAGTGTTATAATGTAGAAGGTTAGTCAACAAAAACTGATGTACACGCATGAGGATGTTGAATTTAATTGGGCTTCAACTTGAGATGTGTGTGTTACATAACAACACGAGATTAAAGAGAGTCAAGAGAGTAAATTTCACAAAATCAAACATTTATTGCAACATATAAAACAAGTGTATTGCTCTGTACAGTATGTCTCAGGTAAAGATAGAGTATTTACATATTCCACATATTCCCTGATGAGTATTATTTATCTACATATGATCTGCCTATTTGCTTCTCCATGTTTAGAAAATACAGTCGCACAAGATTAGCACCTGTTAAGCACCTGTTAAGCAATACATTAAACATTAACTGAAACATTAAATTAAATGCAAAAATAAAAATAATGGACATGTTGTTAGATTTAGCTTTTTACTTTCAATTTGCCTCGAATTAGAGATGTCAGTTTTTTTATGAAACATTTTATGAAAACTTTTCCATTTAACTGTCTGCAATGTTTCTTTGACTTAAATGCCACACTCTTTAAAAATGTAAATAAATTTTGTTTAATGCAGTGATGTAGGTGTGGCCACTGCATATATGACTATATGTGACAAATCCACGTTATTATACATAGCTTACCTATCCAGCTAAAAATACTAAACATGAATAACAATAAATCTAATATAAAATATAAACACCAAATATAAAAACTCTATAATATAAAATACATTTGTAACAATCCTGTTGTGTATTAACTTTATCTCTCCCTCCTCCCCAATATTTCTTTTTCCTTTTCTACCCCTCCTCTCTCTCGCATCTTCTTGGCTTCCTCTTGTGCCTCCTGTTCTCGCCTCATCTCCTCTTCCTCTGTCTTTAGTAACCAAGGTCCCCCAAGGTAGGACAGGATCTCCTCTGGCCCAGCACGGAGGCAGGGCAGCGGGTTCAGCAGTTGCCTCAGCAGGGTGAGGACCAGTGAGCTTAAAGTTTTAAATTGTGGGGCCATTTCTACTCCAGCCTCCTCACCTCTAGTGTCTTCTGAATGGGAGCTCTCCTCTATCTGTTTGGTTTGATTGAACCAGTCTCTGTACTTACAGTATGAAGGATCATCTGCAGTGCTTTCTTCCCATGGGAAGCAGCCAGTCAGCAGGCAGAATATAAGGACCCCCAAGGCCCAGCTATCCAAACTGGGCTCCACTGACATCCAGATATCCTCTACCTCGTTTTCCTCCTCTGCCTCACTGGTTCTCTTGGCATGCTCCACCTCGGGCACGCAGAATGGGGAGTTGTACCACACGGCACGGACTTGGGTCCCCTGTGCCCTTGCCAGGCCGAAGTCGCCAAGTTTGACCCAGCGACAACTTCGGTCACACAAGAACACGTTCTCTGGTTTTATGTCACGGTGCACAAAGCCAAAAGAGTGAAGATATGACACAGCACCACTCAACTGAGACATCACACGCTGGGCACACTCCTCACTCACCCCCTCCTGCAGAGAGAGAGAGAGAGACAGGGTGATGGAAAGTCTGTGCTCTGTATTTAAGCAGCTCCTCAGTAGCACACTAAGTACTCTCATTAGGCAGCACAAATGTATCAGGTTGATGACAGCAGCAGTTGTTTTGGCAGGAGAATGTGAACACATGAACTATCAGAGAAAATGTGTGTGCCTGAATAATCAAAGACTGTATGTTCTCTGAAAAGACGTCACTGCAAAAATAATGCAATATTATTATAATACATTAAAATAATACATCATCATCTTTTCTGTTGCAGCAATAGATATGAGAGCAGTATGTGAAGTGAACTATGTAATGTATTTGATGTTGTTCTTCTTATAATGTACTCATTGAAATTCAGTAATTGGTTCAGCTTTGTGATATTTAAACTCTAATGATCTTTCATTGTGTTCAAATGGAGATCCATGAAAGTAATGCAGGTTTACCATTTTCAGTTAATTTGCTTACCTCTCAAAAAAGTAACACATGGAAGATGCAAGTATCATATATACACACAATAACATAGCTTAATATAGCTAAGTTTTTGTTTGTATTATCCACTCACCTCAGACACGATGACATTATACAGGTCTCCATAGAGACCAGCCTCCTGGGCGAACACATAGTGAGAAGGTGTGGAGAAGAAAATTCCTACTGCTCGTGTCAGAGAGGGATGTGTGCAGAAGGAGAGGGAGAGGTTGTATTCACGCAGGAACGCATGGAGACTGGTGGAGCGGCGAGGGAAAAACTTCAGAGCCATTGGGGTTCCTGGAGGTATTTAAACATAGCATAGTACTATTTACTAGTTTCTCTACATTTGTGTATCTTTTTCCAGCAATGTATCAGAACTGACCTCTCTTCTTATGCAGGGCCAGCATCACTTTACCGTATGACCCTTCACCCATCTTCTTGATGACTTTAAAGTGCTCTGATGTCACCAATGATGTCATAGACTGTGCTGTGAGGTAACACAGCTCATCCAGTTCTTCAGAGGCAGTCTGATGAGAAATGACAAGCAGAAATACAACATCTTGATCTTGTGAAATTAAACTAACTTAAATGATTAAATGAAACTCTTCACCCCCTCCCAAGAGACATGCTTTTGGAAAACTAAAAAAAAGCCAAGACCAGTAATAAATCTTAAGCTAGACATCCTGTAAAGGTTGTGGGTTTGATTCCCAAAGGTATGCTTTGAACATACTGTCTATGTACAATGCTTTGAAGTCGCTTTGGATTAAAGCATTTGCCAAATGCATAAAACTAAATGATGCATATAATGAACCAACTTGTATCAGGACAGATCTTGGTTCACCCTGCAGTGGTTTATCTACACAAATAAATATAACAATTTATTGTAAGACAAGAAGACATCATGGGACGACAGCAGCGTGGCATTAGAAATTTTAATTGTTTGGGTCAAATATACAGTTTAGCAATCATTATACTGAAATATTTGACCACAGATCATCACAATTGACCAATTAAAACAATGTATTCCAGCTGTTGTTTAAAAAATAGTTATGTCACAGTTGAACTTCCCATCTATCAATACTTTCATCAGCCTTCACTTTCACGTCAAACAGAATATTGCCACACAATACCATGAGCTCATTAACACCTCCACAGTCCTGAAATATCTGGCGTGCAAGTTGCAGCTGCATGCTTACTAAACACAAAGCAAGCAGCTCAGATTTACATTAGACTGTATATTTATCCCTGACATTTGTTAATTAGAATTCTTTGAAGTGTGTATGTCACTATTTATTTTTTAACATGCCAACTTTTACTAACACCACACAGCTGAAAAACTCCCTCAGGAACATGTGGCCATCACCCTCAAAGGACGTGTAATTGTGTGGCATTGTGCTACGGCTTTTTGGAAGGTTGAATGGCATTGTTATGTGAGTGTGTTGCTAGGTGCTGAGAACCATCAGAAAGGTCTTTATCTTACTGATAGATGGCTCTAGCACAGCCTTTGATAACATGCCAGCAGTAGACGTGCATGAAGCAGCTTGTTACATTTTCCACACAACCTCAATGCCTGTAATTTACAGTAAGACAAACAATGCTTATTCATTACAGGTTTGCCCCTAGTGTGCTTCCTGATTATGTCTATTCAAATCCAGTTTTTAACAGCCAAATATTTTATATAAATATAACAGCCAGTTTTTACACAAATATTAGATCTTAAACAGTTTATTTTAGACAAAAAATATCTGGGTTAAAAAATGTCAGCCCAACATTTATCCATAAATAAAGCATTGTTTGACTTATTGTGGCACTTTTGCAATATTTACAATATTTTCATATTCCAGAATTGTTATTATGAATGACTCTTTTTTGCAATTGGATTTTTCAGAAAATACCTGTTATTTACTTACTAATTTAGTCCTATGAGGCTCAGGAGCTTCTCAAATCACATTTGTAAGATCATGTTATAGTCAAATGAAATATTATGAAAGCTGACAAATTACAAATAATTACAATACTGTCTAAAAATATGATTATTATTCTTAAATAATAAAATGCAATCACTGTTTATTAAATACTTTCTTTTTCAAAGACAGCATAGGAACAGTAATTTCTGACTCACTGTCATTGTCCAACGCTGAAAGGTCTCACAGGATGTCAGAAATGGGCAGTTTCTCCTTGACTCACTCTCTCTTTTCCATTAATACAGGACTGACCACTGGGTTTGTCAGTTGCTTGTTATCAACATAAGAATTAAAGATCAACTATCTACATCAGATGTATTACTGTGCAAGTGTGAGGGTGTCAGTTCCTGGTCCTACTGTGTGTGTTTTTATATATCTGCTTTCTCTCTCTCTCTCTCTCTCTCAGTCCCTAATAGGTCTAATGACCCTCACCCATGACTAGCACCTTTCTCTCTCACCTTGCTCTTTAGCCCCTCCTAAGTTCTTCTCCTTGTTTTCACACCAGATATACATGTACTACAGTTGTGAAGAATGCTCTCTTGCTCACCCTCTCTCTCTTTCCTCATGAATGTCGGTACTAGTGTCCCAAAGGGTTCCACCTGTCAGTCAGTCTGTTTGTAACACATTATTCTATTCCTGCTGTTCTCTGCAATCTCTGTCCCAATTCCTCCTGTCTCTCTCTTTCTCTCTCCCCTGATCGCCCCTCTTCCAACTGCCCCCATCATTTTCATACTTCGTAAATCCCAACTACTGTGCAGAACACCAGTTCCAATCAGCAGCTGTGTTGGATTAAGTGAGAGTGAAGAAGATAAGAGGAGGTTTACAGTTTAAAGCTGCTCTGTTTCAGCATCTGAGTCACCTCCAGAATTCTGAATTCACCTTTTGCTTTCATAAAATCCTAACTGACCCTGTTAACTTTATAAATATTCCTGGTCTCACGGGTGCACATTATCTAAAAAAAACATACACAAGACTGACTTTCTAATTTTTAATCAATTTACCAGGATATTTAGTATAGCTATATGCAATATTCCTGCCCTTTCAAAAAACCTGTTTGACTGAAAAATGCAGCTTGTTGCAGAACCAAAATAGGTTGCCAAGATATTTAATATTAACTCATGTAGTATATATAGTGATGTATATGTAATTATGCAATATATATGCAATTTTTAAATATACAATTGTGCAATATATAAAAACATAATTTATATAATATATAATAAATATATTAAAACAGGTTGCAGTGATCTCTGTTATTTAACTAGAACACTCATATGTTTGAGTGACAAAACTAACAGCTGAAACTTTGCTGAATCCAATACAGCCCATCTCTCAAACCTCTTATCCATATTGCCAATTGACATACTCTCTCACTCTCACTTTACACTCAGCCTCAATTCTCTCTCTTTCCCCCCTTCGCAATTCACCTGTTTCTACATTTTGCCTTCTCAGAAAGATTTCCAGTGATATCTCAAGTATGCCATAACTACTGTATGTTACGTAACGTAAATAATCCCTGTTATCACAACACTGCGGTTACTGTTTCTCCAGCTGTCAAAGTGCTCCTCTCTACAAACATGAAGCTGTTAGTAATACAATCTTGCTTTAGGATTCACAGAAACTTTCACAAGTCGCTCAGGTCTCATGTCCATTCATATTTCTGCACTGCGCCGCTGTCTCCTGCTGTTCAAGAATGGTGCATGCATTCCTAAGACTTTGTATAATTAGTTTTACATATTAGCCTAGTTGCATAGGACAATAGCGCATGTTATTGGTATAGAAATCAGTAAAACACGCCATCTAGTGGTAAAGAGTGGGGCGCGTTTCCCACAGATTGTAACGTACGTGATTGTTTGGTATTTGTCATGAGATTTACTTGTTTAAGTGTGTCTCATGCCAACAGCTGACAACCCTAATAAAATAAGTATTGACTAAACAATGTATTTGTATTCAGTATTTTTACTGATATTTTGTATTCACTAATGTTTAATAAAGTGCAATAAACTTCCCTCACAGCCTCGAGCTCATGTGGATGTGTGTGTGTGCATTTGTAAGGAAAGCTTTATTGTAGATATTGAAAATGTTTTGAATAAAAATTGTTAAATGCACCTTTGTTGTGATTTATAACTTTAATGTTGTATCATGAATCAATCTTACTAAAAAAAAAGTCATATTTAATATAAATGTAGCCTTTGTGTTTCTAAACAATATGCAAAGAAAAGCATCTAGCCAAACATGAGGCAGTGGGACTATTATCATAAGTATGTTCCCAGAATTGTACTTTCTTATTTTGTAAGCAAAATACCGGCTTTGTATGAATATTTCAGATATGAAATATATTTAGAAGCATTTATCACTAGTGAATGATGTACTAAAAACCCGGCATTGATGTATTGAGGACATCGATGTATGTTGGGAATGGGTGCTATAGCATCACTGTAAAGTTATTATTACATGTGTAGGTAAAAATATCAGAGGAATCCTTGTCATCGAATCATAACTCAAAGGCTTGTATAGGTTTATATGACACCAATGGCAGTAACAGATGCTGCATACTGCCCTGTTCTCATGATTGTTTCTAAAATAACTTTTTACTTTGCTTTACAACACTACTTTGAATCATACAATTAAATATTTTTAATATATTAAAATTATACACAAAACAACCCATATGATTAGTTTTTTAATCACACTGTTCAAAACATGTTAATTTATAATTGTGTTACATATGTTGCGATTACATGAGTTACATGAAAACATTTATAAACATAATCTAGAAAATGTTGTTTTTTACAGTAACATTTACCGCCGCGCGCAATATTCCAATCAGGGCACGCGCAAGGGGGCGCGGTCCGTCCGGCTGCGGGGAAACGGAAGCGGAAGTGCCGCCATCTCCTCGTACCATTCGAGCAACAGCAGGGTCAGTATAGACAATATTTCACAAAGTATCTCTATTATATTATTGAAAGCGGTTCTATGACACAGTATACATTTATATGGCGAAAAGGACCTGATTAGTGGTAATTGTTTACGAAAATCACAGTCGCATCTCTCTGTCACACACTCACGCTCGTCTCTTTATGAGTTCAGTTAGCATAGCTCAGCGCTCGGATCTTTAAATGAGTGTTTGTAATTCAGCGCCGTCACAGAAACAACGTACTCTTAAAATCTTCGCTGTCATTCACTTTCTTGCTGTCTGATCTTGTTTGTGGTAAGTAACCTGTAAGTAAGCGGTAAGTAACCTCTGCTAGCTGATCTCTGGTTCACTTGGCACTGCTTACTTTCTGTCAGTGTGTGAGTGGTGGTGGACTAAATACTGGTTTGTTGTGTTTAAGTTACTTCAGTTGTAATGTCTGATCGCTACGATTGTATAGTGTTGCTCAGCTGCATCGGATCTGTTGTTGTAAGTCAGTTCTGTTAGCTGGGTGGAGAGGAAAGGGCTGTATTGTCTGATAACACAGGACACTGTTTAACAGACCCATACATAACAAAGATAACCGGTATGCCACATGCACAAATTTAATTGTTAAACTGATTTCTAAGCACGTTGTCACAGAGCAGATTCAATGCAACAGTTGTCATAGATAAGTTTTGTCCGATGTCATTTCAGACATTTGATGACATTTTCAGACACATTTTGCATACTTTTCGCTCATCAACAGTTGTGTTATGAGTAGAGACGAATTAAATAAGTGAACTATGGTTTGTCATCAGTACATTACCCAGTCTGTGAGACTTAGCTGTTGGTACCCTCAAGGTGGCTGTGGGACTGTTATCGGGTCAGAGCCTTATGTAACTGTGCTACACATTAATGCACCCTATCACAAACTTTTAGTTATCGCCTGTTCTTCCTGTTTTCTCAGAAGTACATTTGTTGTATATTTACCTAAAAGTATTAATAATGTATTGTGTGATGTAATGAAGTGTGTTTGTTTATTAATGGACATTTCTTTAATCGCCATGTTAACAACTCCCTAAAAATTAACATGTGTTTGGCAATGTTTTAATGCATTGAATGTAAACACTGTGTAAATACTATGCCTTTGTGATTTGATGTGCTATAATCCTGGGTTGGTATGTCCGTTGTTGTTTCTGTAGATTCGCAGCAGGTGTGGTTCTACAGCTTGTTTAAGTTTCACTGTGGCCTACACCTAGCTGATGTTACAGATGAGCAATTGAGTTGTAAGCCCTATACTGCCTACAGGCACTTTGTACTTTTAATATGTGTTCTCTATTGTGGACAAGACCAGGAAGTGAATATCTATTGTGTTTACAGTGCTGAACCGGCTTTCATCCATTTATGATGTCATTGCTTGTTGTTTACCGTACAAGCCCTGTAAAATTTCTCATTGGCTCTCCCTCTGTTTCTTTGTCTTCACTCTTTTTCCCTGCAGTCATTATTTCTCCCCAAATCTGTGCTTCTGGGCCCCGATGTGGCCGTGCGGAGGTTTGGAACAGTGGACAGGCTAAACACTGAGAGCTCTGTGACCCTCACCTGAGCACACACACAGAGATAGAGAGACAGAGGGGGGAGAGAGACCGACACTCCCAGGTACATTATACGCTCTGCGTCGGTAACACTGACACTTCCTGATGCCAGACACACACGTCATCAGATGCTTTTTAGATTGGGGAATTCCTGGGGTTCTTCTCTCATGCTTTCAGTGGGTGAAAATTTCTGGTAACCTTTTGTAAGAATATCGATTCGTTAAACAAAGGAAGGTTAGATATCAGTGTCTGAATGGGAGCCAAAGCAAATGGATTTCTTTTGAAGTTTACAACAAACTTTCTATTTGTGCTGCCTGATCATTCTTGGGGTTGAAAGTTAATTTGAATCTTCCCTCAGAATGATGTTGTGTTTCCTGTACTGTCTTGTAGTGTTGTCATGTTAATCGCTCCAGTTTTTCTACAAACTTTAAACATTTATGTTGTATCAGTATGCAACCTTTGTACCTGTCTGTATGAGTGTTTTATTGACCTTGTTTTACAATCTCAGTTTTTGCCGAACCTGATAGTCAGCCTGTTGCCATGTCGACATCATCGCTACGGCGACAAGTGAAGAACATCGTTCACAATTACTCAGAGGCTGAGATAAAGGTTAGACTTTCACCCTTTCAAACCATTTCTAATTTTCTAGCCTTTTCGTATATTTTGTGTTTTTCAGTTCATAACCTTGGCGCATCAGTCAGACTCATCTTTAGTTCAGTTTTGGTTAAATGTTTTCTGTTTTGTCTCTCAGAAATTGTTTTATTATATTGAATATAACAGTAAACTGTTGCATAAAGGAACAGCAATTTATCCTTTTTATTTGGTTTAAAACTAAAATAAACCATAAATTGTCTAAACATCAGTGCTAATCACAGATTATCAAATGAAACACATGAAAGTTTATATCTCTGTATAATTGGCTTACAGTATAGAGCATGAACACCAAATAAAATTAAAAATAATTGCATGCCCTCAGTCTCCATGATGATACCTGGACATTATTCGCTACATGCAACATGAGATCATGTGACAACAGTAGCCTTATGAAACATGTATTGTACAGCAACATACAACATCTGAAAAGGAAAATGGCATACAGTGTGTACTATGCTGTATTCAGTAAGCTGTAATGTTTTCTATCCTGAACATAGGTAAAGTGTGAACAAACACTTATCCACATTCATCAAACTGAAACCAAACTTTGTACTTTCTTATTAGGTTAGAGAAGCAACCTCTAATGACCCATGGGGTCCCTCAAGCTCTCTGATGTCAGAAATTGCTGACCTGACATACAATGTAGTGGCCTTCTCAGAGATCATGAGCATGGTTTGGAAAAGACTCAACGACCATGGCAAGAACTGGAGACACGTATATAAAGTAAGTTTGATGGCTTTAATGTTTTGAATGGCTGTTATAAATGGACTGAGCTGCTGTGGTATTTTTCTTTTCACTGTGGTATATTCTCTCTTTTCAGGCTATGACTCTGATGGAGTATCTGATAAAGACGGGTTCAGAGCGAGTGGCACAGCAATGCAGGGAAAACATCTACGCTGTTCAGACGCTCAAAGACTTCCAGTATATAGACAGAGACGGCAAGGACCAGGTATGCAGAAACAGGAAGTTATTTTTGCACACAGAGACAAATGAAACTTTATCTCTTTGAATAAGGAAATAAAAGGATCTTTTACAATGTGAGTTTGAAGTGTCCTTCAGTGTGTTAGGGACGGTTCTCATGCGTGATTCATGCACTACAACAATCTATCGCTCAAGGTCTCCATGTTCAGCTCAGACACCAGGACTGACATTCAAGGTCTTTCTTCTATTCACAGCCAATGAATTGGATACCTCAGTAAGTTCTGATTGGCCAGAAGCTTTAATAAAGAGTTTGACTAGGCAGTAGACTGTAGACGTTAAAGTAGGCAGTAGACATTAAATAGCAAGTGGACATAGGATCTTGGATACTTCAATGTAATATAGTTACAGATAATGATAAAGGGATAGTTAGAAAATGCAGCAGCTTATGTACAGTACAGTCAGTGTGGGTGTATGTACAGTTTTGAGGATTGTGTTGTTATTGTACCCTGCATTGACAGTGTGGTAATGTTTTTTAAAGCTAAGCAGGAACACTGGTTTGGGGAAGAAACTGTGCCTGTGTTTTTACTGCTAGTATAATTATCCTGCATGTCATTCCTGATAAGGCGCAAAAGGTGTCGTGTGTGGGGAGGGGTCATTGATTGATTAAATGATTAATTGATTGATTTCTTCATTTTTGCAATGTCAAGCTTTTTCTTTATTTGTTGATTTTGTGAAGCATTTTAACACATTAGAATTAGTGGTGTAATAAAAGTTTGATTTCTATCATAGTTTTGTTGCCGCTGAATCAAACCATCTTTGTGGTTTAATTCAAGTCAATAAATGTTCACAAAAAGTTGTATGATTATTATGTGTAAAATACCCATAATCCTGAGCTGAAATTCAGGCTCTGGTGTACAACATTTCGAAAACAATAATATAATATAATATAATATAATATAATATAATATAATATAATATAATATAATATAATATAATATAATATATAATAAACTATAATAGTTTATAGTATAGTATAATAGCTATAGTATAACATTTATAAAAATAGCTATTCAGTCTTTATGCGGACACATCATGTACATTACTGTATGAATTCTTAAATGTTTATGTATTCTGTATTTTTAAATTGATTTTAAAATAAAGGCCTTTTAGATATGGTTTGACATTTCCTCATGCATGCACTTCTGCAAACTCAACAACTTTCTGTTGTTGTTGTTTAATTATTCATTCTGCTGCTGACATTAAACCACTGGACAAAAGTCATTACACCAGTGAGAATTGCCAACACCATAAAAAATGCTTTGGTAGGAAAAACACCTGACTGTACTGTTACTTTACAGATATATGGTTGGACAAAGCATCAATTACTTGTGCTGAGATCATGCCACATATTGTGTGTTTCATTAGGGTGTGAATGTTCGGGAAAAGGCCAAGCAGCTGGTGACTCTGCTGAAAGACGAGGAGAGGCTACGAGAGGAGAGGATCCATGCACTCAAGACCAAAGAGAAGATGGCCCAGACCAGCAGTGGTAAGATCTGGAAGCATGTTACAGTAGGAGGACTTAGGAAGGGTCATGGTAGATGAGATGCTTGCCAGTCACAATGCCAATTCACTCTAAGTGCACTCTGGTCACTTGGCGGCATTGGCCAAGTATGGAGGTTGGCAGGCATCATGCTTGCAAAGCACTTTCAGGGGCGGATACAGAACCATCTATGGTTGCATCATAATGGCTGTCATTTGACTCCTCCCTTAGCCTCTTCAGCCCCTTCTGCTCCTGGTTTAGGGGGAGGAGTGCACTCGGGAGGAGACTCTGAGCAGGCCTGGCCCCAGAGCTCAGGAGAAGAGGACCTGCAGCTCCAGCTGGCATTGGCCATGAGCAAGGAGGAGGCGGAGCAGGTAAAGTCTCTCAGCCAATCAGCTTCTCTGGCTGCAGGTAAAATGAGAGACTGAGGCGCATGCGTGGCGATTTATAGGTTTTATGGAGTTGTTCTAGAAGAAATGAATCTTTTAACATTCTTAATGTTTATGTATTTGCAGATTTTTGTTAGATAATTTACAGTCATCCAATATAGTCATACAAAATATCACATAAAAAATATCATTTTAATAATCACTTTCTAAAAGTTCCCTAAATCTGCTAATTAACTGAATCATACAAAAAATTAGCTTTATATTTAGCAAAACAACACGTATTTCACATAGCCCTTCCTCTACACAGTTTCTGCACATTTCCCCTTTTCACTTCACTCACACCTGTCCTCATCCTGCCCCCTTCTTCAGAACAGCTCTGACCCTCTTGAAGAAGCAGAAATCCGCTACGCACTCACACTCAGCCAGGACAGTCACCAAAAGGTCAGGGATAAAACATTCATCCAGGTCATAATGGATGAAGACTTCATATGCTAATGCAAAGTTTACCTGCAAATCAACCCAATTTCTGTTAGCATGATCATCAAAATACAATCAAGATACCTAAAAATCTAACCAATACACATAATACTTCTAAAAAGGTTGTCATTCTTTTGAATTGTTTTCACACAGTAAAGTGTGTTTAGTCCGCCTGTTAATAATTATTAATAATGAACTAAATCTGTATGGTCCCAGTCAATCTTGCATGATGTCATCAAGAACAGCTTCCTTTTTCAAACATCTCTAAATTTCCAGCAATTGCACGTTTGATGTAATTCCACCAGCGATTCATGTGGTTTTTCAATATCAGACTAAATGTACCACCTACTGCCCAAAATGATGTTAAAGTGTTTCTGAGTCAAGCCTTGAAGCACACCTCTAAAGCTGGTGAGACATTGGTGTCAGCTTGCCACAGTACAGCAGACTCCTTTTTCCCACCAGCCTGTAGAACTTTCACTCTTGTGATGTTGATGGTGTGTAATTGGCAGGAGGAGCGTCTGCGCAGGGGAGATGACCTGAGGCTGCAGATGGCCATCGAGGAGAGTAAGAGGGAGAAAACCAAGCCCGAGGAGGTGTGTGATTGTGTATGTGTGCGAATGTTTGTGGGTGGCAGGAATTCTGATGAGAGTAGGAAGGGGTACATTGTGTTCCTGTGCGTGGGCTTTACCAAGGGTGTGTTTGTGTACCTGCCTCTCACTCTCCAAGAGTTACCTGCTCTGTCTGTGTCTCTCACCCTGCGTACGCTCTTTGGCACAAAGATGTGTGTGAGCTTGTTTCACTTCCTTTAAGTGTTTCCTCCTCCTTACCATTTTGCCCCACTGCAGCTATTATTGAACCACTTGCAAATGTAAGTGACTGTCCTCTGTGTATAAGCAAGCTTTCCTCTCACACTTCTGCTGTCTTGCATCTTCTTTTAATTGAGGACAATCTACTTGACATGTCTCTCTCTCAGTCATCTCTGATGGAGTTGAGTTCGGTAGATCCATGGGGGGCCAATGCAACAGGCTCTGCAGGACCCTCCCCTCCTCCTGTTTTGGCTCCCGCTTCCAATGCTGGGCCATGGGGCCCGGCTGACCCATGGGGAGCAGTCTCCCCTGCTTCACCCCCAAGTGCTGACCCTTGGGGTGGGGCAACACAAACAGCAGCTCCAGATCCTTGGGGTGAAACGCCCTCTAGAGTAAACGCTGACCCCTGGGCATCCACAGGTAAGAATGTAGAGTGATCTACATGTTTTCTTTTGAACCTTCTGATTTTTAAGGAAGGTTGTCATGATCCTCCCAGTGTTGTTTATCCTCTGTGTTTACCGAGCATTTCCTATTTGTGGTATTGTCTGATCCTTGACCTCTCCCTAAATCCTGTCCAGCTGTGACCCCTCCAAGTGCCGACCCTTGGGCTTCTTCAGTGGCTCCGGCTCCAGCCCCTGCCCCGGGGTCAACTGATCCCTGGGCACTGGATGGAGCTGCCCCTGCCATTGATGGGCTGACCCCAGACCCCTGGAGTGGTTCAGTTAAACAAACTAATGGCACAGGTATACTTGTGTACAGGTATACACACACACTAGATATTATTAGCTTATGCCAAAACTAGAATGAACTAGGTGAAGAATATGAAATTATTTCACAAATTTGTATCGGTTGGATTTTCAAAAGATTTTTGAAAAAGTTTTAGAAGTTTTTTTAAAAGCTGAATTCAGACAGTCATGTTCAATAGGTGTTGCCTACAGTGCCATCTAATTATTAGTAATTCCCACACGATTTCTACTCTACACTGCCCACTCTGCAACTAAAAAGGGTTTGTACTTGGTTGTTAATTGACACTTTGCCAAGTTTGCAAAGGTGTAGTTAAACTAGAACCCTGTTTATTTGTCAGCAGCTCCAGATTAACCCACATGCTGGTAATTCTTGTTTTGTTTCTGTCCACACACACACCAGCAGATGCAGAGAGAAGACGTTCTTCAGTAACAGGAGGAGATGTGGGTGGTGGAGGGAGCACAGGCTCTCCGGTGCCCTTTGACCTTTCATCGCTGGGCTCATCCTTGCCTGTTAGAAAAACACCAGAATCATTCTTGGGGCCCAACGCAGCGCTTGTGGATCTGGACTCACTGGTGTCATCAAAACCCAAACCTAAACAACCGCCACCCAGCATCTCCTCCACATCTCACAACCCCTTCCTACAGACACAAGGTGTGTACTTGGAACAGGGCCACATTTTGAGTAAAAGCTTGTTTTTGTGTATCCCTCAAAACATTCTGTTTTGTGTTTTCAGGTCCCTCCTCAACAAGTTTGGGTGTTACACCAGGAAGTACCATTTCCAGTAGAGGGGTGTCTCCGACCCCACCTTCCACTTCCAATCCTTTTGGTGCAACCCCAATGCCATCCATCTCCCCTCAACCCTCTTCACTTGGTTTGAGCCAGCTCCGTACAAGCCCTGTTCCCCCCAGTACTATGCTGGGTCACATGCCTCCACCAACAGTGGGAATGGTTCAACCAGGAATGGGCATGCCAGGAATAGGGGTCCCTATGGTGGCCCCTGGTATGGGCATGGGAATGGTACAATCCAGTCCAATGAGCATGCCTTTTGGTGGAATATCGCCCATGGGTCCAACAGGAAACCCCTTGTTGATGGGCCCCGGAGTGCCTGCACAGCCTGCACTGATTTTGGGTGGGCCAACAGGGGTGGGTGGAGTAATGGGAACAGGGGGATCTGTGGGAGGCGGAGCCACAGGCGCAAGCACCAATCCTTTCCTCCTTTGAGAAATTTCACCAATCCCACGTGCCCTGTCCACATAACAACCAATTAAAACCTGCCCCACCAACACAATTTGTGTTTGACATAAATGTGTGTACATCTCTATATTGAATGAAAAAGTACAAAGATGTGTTATTTTCTTTAAAAAGCTTTTTTTTTCAGATTTACACAGTATTTGGAGTCTATTTATTTCCCTATTCGTTTTTTTTTGACAAGCATAAGCATGGATGATTGGTAGGATTCATTCAATGAATGCAGGCTGTTAATATTGTTATAATATTACAAGATTGTTATTGCTCAAAACAGAAAGAAAGGAGGTGGGAGGAGGAACACAAGCCACTAATGAACTGATCTCAGTGAATCATAAACATTTCTCCCTCCCTCTCATTTGTGACATAAGAGTAAAGTCGTCGGTCGTCGATGGGAGAGTGCATGAAGGATGAGTGTGTGACAGGCTCACTCAAAGAACGAATTGAGAAATACTCATTTCATTTACAATTCTAGTAAAAATCATTCAGTAGTTGTATTACTTTTAAATTAATTTAATGTGTAACCTTGTGTAATTTATTTGTATCTTTTATGTCTGACTCCTGGGAACAATTAAACCAAGGAAAATCGCACTGGAAATTGCCGTTGAAAGAAATGCCTGCTTGGTCTCCTTATGGCCTGCAAAATTTCAGTCCACATGATGTGGTTTCTTTAGGCTTGTGAGTTCATGAAGGGAGCTGTAAGTGTGTGAGCATGTCTGTGTGTTGTGGCGTGAGTCTGTGTGTATGAAGATGTGTCCAGTGTTTTCCCCCAGGCTCACTTTTGTGTTCCTGTTGAGATTTGATCAGCGTAATCTCACAGTGCTCATTCGTGACCGCAAACGTACGTCTTCTGTTATAAGGGTCATTCATTGCCAATGATTTATTTTTGCAGTTTTCTTCCAATGTTGTAAAAATTAAAAGCATTACTTTGACACCTGTTCACGTGAAAAGCGGCATCCGTCTCCGCATTTTACTGAAACATTTACACAGAAAGTGGAGAGAATAAAGTGCTAACTAACTGAAAACTGGTATTGAAAAAATTTAAACGATTAAGTAGAATCACGAAATGAAATTGGGAACTGAACGACATGATCCATGTTGTTATACTTTATTTACTTTAAATGAATTGTTTTATATATACATGAAAAATAAGATTTTCTCTAATATTGGCTATGGTCAAAAATTGTGTGGTGTTGACTGTGAACATTCACATTAAAAAATAAAAATTTTAAAGAAATTTAAGAAATAAAAGAATGCACATTGTCTTAACTTTTTGTGTTTTCAAACTGCAGCAAGACAATTATAAAAGTCAGTTTTACAATTTATTTAATTTCTAATAAAACATTTCGCATTTTATAACAGTTTCATAAGGATGTGCTGAAGTAAACAAGTAGCGAAAAGTAATAATACAAAATAAAAGTGTCAATTTTCAGTCATAAAACCTCAAGGACATAGACATTGGCCTCAGGGTACTGTTTAACTGCATTTCTTCTCCCAGTTCATTAGTGTGCATGCAATTTGTTAAAGTGCATTTTATTTTGCACTTTCAAAACCCTTTGGTGCTGTGACTAATGACGTATACGTCAGAAGAGGCCATATCACCATCTAGCAACGTACCTAGCCATTGTTTTTTGTCTAAGGCTTTGTATGTGCTAATTTACTTAGTCACTAACATAAAGGCAGCTGGGCAGAGTAGCTAACACAAATGGGATGTTATGCCATGGAAAACATGATCATGATTGACTCACACCACTTTTGAAGATATGAGCAGCTCAGGCACAAATTAGCATGATATGTGACTAAACATTTGATACATTAAGTACTTGTAGCCATTTGGTTTTAACTACATTGTGTAGTAGTAAATACATGACAGCATTGAACTGAAAAAACATACTTGGATGATGCCAGTGATGTAAGTACTTTAGTTCCATGTATACATGAAACACCCATAAAAGATTCATGAGTTGGCCAATTCCTGGTTGACAGATACTGTTACCTTTTCTCATAATTGGCTCATGATGTGTTTTAGTTTACTGTGCATTCTGAACCTCTGCCTGTTAACCAACAATGTATCAAAACACATAAAAAATCACTCAATCAGCGAATCCCAATCAAAGTCATCCTGGATCTCCTCACTGTTGCTGTGAAGATTCTTCAAAGGTGGGCGACCTCTTGGTGTCAGTGGAGTTTGTCCAAGTGCTGCATAAAGACAAAATGCCATTTTGTTAGGTTGCTTTGAGCAGTAAGTCCAATGAACCAACAGTCAATGCTTTCCTGATTAATGACCTGTCTCTGAGTCCTAGATAAAGGAATGACAGAACATCAATCGCTTTCCCACCATTGTGCTGAACGGTAAGAAACGATTCCATTTGGATTAACACCTTCGTGTGGTTCAGCATGTTACAAATCATTGATAATCTGGGGGTTTGGCCTAATCGATTCTGAATGTTTATAAATACATTTTGAATTGCTAATTAATGAATTGTGACACATCAGAGAATCGACTTTTCTTGCCCTGCTTGTCACTTGCCAAGCGCTCTAATAGTAGGATTCAGTTTCACAACAAAACTGTTCAGTCAGAATATATATATATATATATATATATACAGTATATGATTTAATGTATACTTTGATATATATATCAATAATATATAAATATATATACCGTATATGATTTAATGTATACTTTGATATATATATATATATATATATGTATATAACCTTGTCTTAATCAACATACCGTTAGGAGTCAGAGGCTGGTTTGTTGTGGGCTGTAACTGTGGTGGTCTCTGTGTTGTTTGGTTTTGAGCAAGTTGCGTCAGGGATCTCCTAGGACTTTGTAGGGAAAGTTCACCAGTGGTAAGAGGCATCTGGGAGGGGTAGATTAGTGGAGAGGGTTGAGTTAAACTAGCCAGGGTTGGAGGGTTGGTGGATGGTATATTGAGAGGAGGTGGTCCCATTTGTCCCAAAGAGGAGGGGCCACCAGAAGTGGAGCCAATGAGACCCTTCTGAGTGAAGAAGCGATTGAGTGAATCACAGAGTGAAGTGAAGAGTGTGGAATCTAGTGCCCAGTCACAGAGCTCAGCCTGTCGCATGCTCTCTACCAGATCTACATATGATAACAGAGAAACAATTAATAATTCCATTCCTCATAGTGAAGTATAGCAGTTTTGCTATCTTTTGAAAATCAGAAGAGAAAGTGAAAAGTAAATTTTCTTTTTATTGATATTAACATCAGTAGTCTATTGTTCAGTACTGACCAGGGTGACAGGTGAGGTCAATATTGGCCCAGTCAAGACTACTAGCTATTCTAAAACTCTCTCTCAAAGAGTCAGCATTGCTGAACCAGTCTGCAGGAACAACTGAAAGGAAGAGAGATAACATGATATAGATCACTGATTAGATTATCGAAATGCTCATATCCTGTTCACATGTCTTTACTTTGCAAGTGTACTCACCATTACTGTGTAGTGGCTTGTCAGACTCAGTGCTGGAATTTGTATGAACGTTAGCGGGATTCTGGTTCTGGTTTAGGTTGTGAGTGAACCCACAGTTAGTATTAGGTATATTTGGGTTAAAGTTGCCGTTGGTATTAGGATTTGGGTTAGAAGTGGTGTACTGGTTCATATTGAGGTTTGGACAAGGGGAAAGAGGGGGAAGTGTTGGTGTATGGAGTGGTGTACTGTCATTCATAAGCCCAAGTAAACTGGTAATATCCGCTATAAACAAGGGATAGAGACAAAAGACACAGAGACCTTTATAAGGAGACATTTGCACAACAGATGTTTCTCATTGTACAGATGTCACTCATTGCACACACTTACATTGTGAGGTGACTCTTTCTCTCACTGAGCGACAGAGGGATTGAAAGGAGTTGTACAGGTCTGGTAGATTCAAATCAGCAAAGGAGAACCGAAGCGAGGGATCAGCGTGAAGGTTTGAAGGGTGGGAGGACGGAACAGATGTAGGTACAGGAACACTTGGACGTTGCTGAGGAAACAAAGCACAGATTCAGGGTCAGCACAGATTCATTCAGCATGGATTCAGTGATCTGTATTAAAGGAATTTTTTAAAGGATTATTAAAGGTATTAAAGGAACAGATCACCAGAATGGAAATAACTTATCACTTCATAATTTCCTCACCCTTAAAACATTTTATTGTCGTCTAATTTTTGTTCTTCTGTAGAATACAGAAAATGTTGAAAACATACATGGTTGTGTTGTGTAAGGAACCAATCCAAAAACAAAAGTGTTATAAAAATGTATTTAGTAAAATAAAAACTATTATTTGGCTTTTAAAGACTTGAAATATAGTGTGTGGTTTGTACAGAATAGTGTTGTTAGTAAAGGTGTCTATTTTTGTCATTTTGGACCTCAAAAACCAGAATCTGTAAATTCCAGAATCTGATTCATTTCATTCTCCAATAATTTTTCTGTTGTGTTTCATGGAGTTTATGGTGTTTCAAACATCTGCATCTATTTTACTTACAACATAGATGTGAGTAAGTGACAACTAAACATTTATTTTGGTCCTCAAAAATTCGTTACAAATAAAAAATGACTGAAAGCAGTTTATAAACTACTACTAGTCTAGCTGTGAAATGTATTTTAAACTCATCAAGCTCACTGTGGATTTTACATTCTCAAGTCCACCAGTCACTGGCTCTGTTTTGTTTAGTAACCTCACACTCATTTTCTCATTCCTAGAGTACCAGTTGTGTCTGTTCTGAGAGGATATTAACCCATAATAGAAACAGAAAAGCAGAAGAAATTACCTTGCAAGGAGGGGGAGAGAATGTGTTCTTGATGTCTGACTGGGGTGGGAGGTGCTCTGGCTGATTGACAGGCTCATAGACCTCTGAGGATGAATTCTGGAACTGGGATGACACAGTGAGTGGATAAAATATTGCGTCTTTTTCAAACCTTGACATGATAGATGAAATGTTTCATGTAATATACCTCTTCCTCCTTAGGGTGAGCACGTTTGACTGCTTTGGGCTGGCATGGGTCAGGCCCATCCATTGTCCAGTATGACCCCTAAAAACAGAATTGGGTTTTAGTTTAGAAAATGTTAGTGTTAAAATGTCATGAAATGTCATGTGATAAAATGACATAAAATGTCAAAAATGTCATGTGTTAGTGAGAAAAATCTTTATCAAATTTTGTTAACTTTTTTAAAAAGGAAACACTAGTGTGGCAGTAGTATCTTTTATTTCTTATGATAAAAGATTAAAAAACTCTACATCACCTTCCCAGGGTCACTCTGTGGTCGAGGAACTTTCCGGAAACATTTATTAAGGGACAGATTGTGCCGAATTGAATTCTGTTTAAGACAAAAACTGAGCGTCTTAATTTTAGATGCATTTCAATTCACAACATGCACTTCCAGTTAAATAGTATTTCATATATGCGTTTTTCTACAGAAGTCTTTAATAACACATTGCAAGACATTTCCTGTAAAATACTATTACACCTTCAACTGCTTATTTGAAAATAAAACCCATCCTGTTTAATCACAACAAATAAAGTGTTAATTTCTGATTAAAAGAGTCTTTGCCTCACTAAACTAAAAATCACAGCTTGTGTTTCAGACAGCAGAGTATGATGCAAATTCAGCAATTCAAGTCAGCATTATGTTTAAAAAAGATAAATTGGGCACTCATTAAAACAAATACGTTTACAATTAATGCTGATGAAATGCCTGAAGTAAATAAACCTCACAGACCCTCAAATTACTATTAGAATTACTACTAATAAATTTTATAGTTAATTAAGTTAAAATTCACAGGTGATCCAAAAATATCAAAAACAGATTGAAATAAAGTGGTGCTGTATTAAAAGGTTGTGGAATTCAACATGAAATTACATTTGATTAAAGACAAAAAAAATTAATCTGTAATCTACAGCTAAATTGTGTTTGAGTAGATCTGCATGCAAGCTACGCATCATAGCCTAGTTTCACATGAGGATGTGGTCATTCAGTGGTATTTACCTTCCAGCCTCTTCCTGCTCTGCTGTAGTAAGGAAACGTATCACTGATCCATGTGTAAATATCATTCAAACTCATCTTCCTTTCAGGGGAGGAATTTATAGCCATGGCAATAAGAGTGGCATAGCTGTGTGGAGGCTTCACTTTGGAATTAGATGAAGGGGACGCAGTAGTCATAGGTGGAATATCTTTCTCTTTGCTTCCATCTTTCTTGCGGTCCACTCTTTCTTTTCCTGAACGTAAGGTGCTGATTCCCAGCTGGGGAAGCCAGTCAATGCTGGTCAAACTGGAGTCTAATTCTGAAGTCATGCTCCAGGGGAATTTCTGAGGTTCAGAAAAACAAAACATTATGTAATACTGCATTAGAACTCCTGGATCTAATCTAACTAGTACCATTCATTTCATGGCACACACACACACAAGCAGAAATATTTGAATGATTTGGAATGGAAACCATCTACAGAATCTCATTTAAAATTCAGTATGTTGAAGCAATGTTTAAAAAAACAAATAGAACTTTTTAAAGCAAAAAGAAACACTTACATTCTTTCTCAGTACATGTGAGTATGTGTGTGCATGAGTAAGAAACTCTGAATAAAAGAAACATACCTCTGTCAGGAGGCCACTGACTTCACACTGTGTCAATTTTTAATGCTGTCATCTGTTGCAAAGGGGAGCATAGCAAATGTTTACTCAACGTTCTAGCTCAGTCTTATCTTCTCTCTTCTGGCTGCCGCATTCATTCGCCGACAAACGCTTTCAAGTTAATATGCTTTGTATTAATTTTGTATTTAAGAGAAAAGAAAACTGACGGAAAAGTTCTTCCCTTTCTTTCTTTTCACCCTCCCTTTCTGTCTGTGTCTAACGTCACACACTCCACCCACATTTTGACATACGAGAACTCTCCCTCTTTCTCCTCCTTGCTCTTGTTCGCCCCTCCTTCCTATCACTTATAATGTTTAACTGGTGTGTAAGTTCCTGTTAGCTGTGGAGCTGTAGGCAGGGACACACCATAATAATTTCCATTCAGATTTACTTATGTGCTGTATGACACAGTGCTTTTACATCCTGGTGCATGTCACACTTTGTCCTGTGATAATGATGTTTAGCCAGATGTTGGGCTTAGCCAGACTGCAGGGTAAAAGATTTTATTGTTAGATTTACCCATGAAATGACTAAATAATTATTATTCTCATGATTTTCACAAATTACAGAAAACTATAAAGACTTTTTTGTGTATTAGACTGAGTTTGTTATTGAGTAATGTGAATATATGTGTTGTTTGTTAAGACTTCTGTTTTCACCTAAAGTAACGTAAAGTAAAGTAGTATTGTTTTCAAGTAAATTTAATATTATTAATGATCATGATTATGAATGCTAAATAATATCCAGGTTTGTTTTTTATAATTGTGTACCTGGTCTTTATTGATGGGGCTGTGGGAAAAAAATGGTTTTGTTATAACATTTAATTACATTTATATACTGTATATGAAAAACTATATATAATTGTTTATATTTTATTCATAATAACAACATATGAATAATAAAACAGGAGGCTGTATTTATGGGCACTGTTGTGTTACAGGAAGTGTTTTATTTAATTAGTTATGACATCTGCACAGAATGTAATATTAGTCTTATTTAACCTTTGATTACTTGCAAAGACAATGCCATTTGTGTTTCCTTTTAAAGTAAGATTGTTCGAACAAGCAAATTTACCAGGTTCACAGTAGTTTGTGCTTAGTTACAGTAATGTATGTAATTATGTCTGTAGGGTGTGGTGTGTGGCTGGGCCTACAAAGAGCTGAAGAAGGCCAGCAGGCCTGTGTCAGGGGAGGGGTGGGTCAAGAGCTTCTGGATCTGTGTGCAGAGATGAATGACAGGTAAGAACATGAACAGAACAATGGCCGAACAGAATCTTATTCAGCACAAAATCCCAACCACTTCAGCAACATACACACAAGCACACGCTCAACCCTATAATTACCACATGAGCAAAGAAGACTTAACCCTTTCCAAATCCTAGCATTTTCTTCTCTATTAGGAACGTGATTTAAAGGGATAGTTTACCTGAATCATCATCATCAACAAATCATCATGTCATTCATAATAATCCTTTTGTTAAACACAAAAGATGATGTTTAACAGAATGTGTGAACTGCCTATTGGCATACAATAGGCAACAAGCCAATTTGCTATGTTTCTTCACTATGACTGCTCAAAATGTAATCAAACTGGTTTTGGAGTGATAGAGAGGTGAAAAGATGACTGAAATTATAATTTAGTGAACTATCCCTTTATGTGGCTGTTTTACTGTACATATTTGATCTGTTGAACAAAACAGACAGACAGACAGACAGACAGATCGGACATGTACTTCTTTAAAGTTGGGATGCTTGGCATTCTGCACTAGTTGTAATAAAACACCCTCTGTAGTCGTAAGAAATGCCCCACTCTGCTTCAGTCGTGATAGGGCGAAAAGCCGATCTGTCTGACTGAAAAACAAAAGGCAAATATGTTTGTCAGTTACACCTGACAATTACATAACTTACAGCACAGAGCAAATGCTGCACACACAGGTGGTCTAACAAATTAATAAATCAAATAAGAGATTTATTTGCAGGCAAACGCTCCTGTTCCTGGAGCTTCAAAAAAGCCTTAAAGATGCAATTCATCACTCCTGAAACATAGTGGAGTGCAAGAGTTACAATAAAGCATGCACCAGTTTTGCATTCCTACATGCATTCCTAAAATCACACAATGCCTTTGGTCAGTTAAATTAACCTAAAAACATTAAAACTTCATAAAAACTTTTTTAAAACAATCTAAAAATGTTTTAATCTGTGCATTTTAGACATTTTAGACAAAGAAGTGTATTTCATACCTGCGAGAGGATACAGCATCTGCTACAATGTGAACCTGCATGTCTCGCTCCAGCAGATCAAAAGCTGTGCACTACAGCAGAACAAGAAACCTAAGCATCAGTGCAAAATTACTGTGAAAATGTGTGGTGGCATTAGTTCAAACGTTACTTGACATTACCGCAATGCAGGCTTGAGCCTCGATGCCACACAGTATGATCTGCTGAGGATCTCCCAGGCTCTTGAGGGAGCTCTCCACACTGTCTGTCAGCATGGAAAAACTGGTCTTTGTGTGAGGCTTCAGCCCCTCAGCACCCAGTTCAGGAACCGTGGGGCCCAGACCTTTAGGGTACTGTTCTGTCAAAATCTGGGGGATGTTCAAAATTCGGCACGCCTGTGATGGAAATGTAATTATTAAAGTTTCTTGCCTGTGATCGTCAGGATTTGAGGAAGGCCATTGGTGATACCTGGTAAGCTGAATGAGTGATATAATGCTGAGATATAATACGCAATGTTTATTATTCATGTATAAAAATGACCACATCTTCACATGGATAATGGGTAAAAAAGACAATCTCAGAATGGCAATTATGACTGATAAATTGGTTTGTCACTAATCACATGGATATACCAATGTCAGATAATATATATAGTAGATAGTTGAACTGTGCGGTGAAGCTCTTTTAAAATAAGGTCTAAGAGTGAATAGTTGCAGTTAATAACTTAAAAATGAACTATGCTGATCATACCTGTAGCAGTCTTGCAGCATTGCTCACAATATTTGTGAACTGGAAAATATTAGGTCTGAACTTTTCCTGCATGTCACACAGAAATAGTACTGATCCTTTGGTGGACAGTCTGCCAATTGCAGCCACTGAGGAGACAAACAGGTAATTGTCAGATACTGTATTTACTGTACCCACCTGTCTGTGTGTCCTTGTGCATATACCGTATTATGTAATTGAACAATATTGTATATAAAATACACAAATGTACATATCTAAAACGTATTAGTATCCTTTATAATTATGACTTTAAACATTATTAACCTAAACAAAATTTGATCAACGATGTCTGCATGTAAAAGGGGCACGTATAAACAAGCTAAAACGATATCTAGGTAGGCAGCTCACTAGAATTTGAGACAACCGCTGCACAAACGAAAGTACAAGTACGTAGACAGTGCCCTACTGTCCTGCATACTACTCATCCACACCAATTACTGTCACTAATACATAAATTGCAAATGTCTTACTGGTATTGAGTTCAATGACATTCAGAGGCGAACAAGCTATACTTACTGTTTGCAGTACAACTTGGGAGAGGCTGGGACGCAAAAATCAAGTACAGATAAACCCCAGCTGCCCCGTGTCTGGGTGAACTTTATACAAATGTCAACCCACTCCGGTTATTGGTTAAACTGTTGAAACACGTTTAAATAGTAAGCCACGCACAACACTGGCAGACTCATACATTACAGCAGTACACAAACGAACGGTAGACCATCGATCGACTACGCCTAAACACAACACAAACTGATATTTGTGTTAATATCTTCTCGAAAACAAACATGCGGCACAAACGTAACACACCTCCAGAAGGACAACCCCTGCAGACCATGCAGTAGATGTCGCTGTACGCAACTGAAATGTTGTCCTCGACCATTGTTTATTTGCCTATTGCTTGTACAAAAGTGTTTTGTGTTCATACTTGACCTGCATAAAATGCATGTACTCAGACTTAAACCAACAGCAATAGAGGAGCGTAATATTTAGTGTTATCCTAAATCTGGGGTTAATGTTGACCCGGAAGTGTATGGGAGTGGCTAGTGACGCTAGCGTTCGCACTCTCACGGCCTTGACGATTTTGTGGAAATTAAGACAGCTCTTTACATACTATTGTAGTTTTAAGGAATACACGAGGTCCTTCGAGAGCAGAGCACCTGTGCTTTGCAGTACAATATTTAGTGCATGTCTGTTTTTCTTGTTCTCTTTAAAAGCACGTTTTCCTCATGCTAGTCTTTGTATATGGTGAGCGTCCGTGGAAGGCACCAGCTCGTCTCTTGCTGCTTTCTTTACGCTGCGCTGTGCTTTCACCAGCTCGCACTTTTCTTGGGGAAAGGCTGTAGTTTCGCCATCGCTTCATCCTTGGTGTAAACTCGATAATCGCAGTCGCTGAATTGCTAGCTGCCAGCTAGCCGGTTTTACGCTCAATCGGCGTCTTGGAGCTGCTACAAAATGTCAGATTTTGACGAGTTTGAGAGACAGCTGACCGAAAACAAGCAAGGTGAGAAAGAAGCTCTCCGTCTGCTGCGAATGAGGGCTTTTGGCATGTGTTTCAGTGGATGTGGTAGTGACCAGTGAGTGCATGAAGGACCTGCTTAGCTGGGAAAGCAGCTGGACAGTCTGCAGACTAAAGGAGCTCCTTTGATCTGCATCAGATGTACAAAACGCCAACAAATGCACGGAACATGTTCTTAAGCATTAAAATCATCAGACACTGTTAGTTTTGCTCAGGAGGCGTGGTCAGATCCCGATATATGATCTTAATGTACAGTAATGATTCAATGAAAATCTGGGATGAATTACATCAGAATGTAATTCAAAAATAAACCAGGTTTTAGAATGCAAAAGTAAAACAAAAAGTGTTTATATTGGGAAATAAACCTGATATTTTAATAAATAGGTAAGCCTGTACTGTTTAAGGACACTGTTCTAAGAAGCAAATTTGTGACATTGACCATGTTAATTCTTTGTACAAAACAAGCACAAGATACTCAATGGAACATTGTGAGATCATGCTGGTATAACATTTATGATCAGGTTTTACACAAATGTGAGCTCATGCCAGTTTGAGTGCTTGCTATCATTAAAGCAAGCACAAAAGATGACCTGCCAAATACTAACAAATTCACAGCTACTAATAAATACAGTATGTTAAATGCCAATAATGATTTTTATTAAAAACTATTAAAAAGCATGTTCACAAGTGGACTCAAAACACCACTGTATCTGAAGTATAACAGGTTAGTACTTATAAATAGAGAGTATGAATGAATCTCTAGTACATGCTTTGAATGAAAGAAGTTGATTGTTTTGATCATGGTTTGTGTGTCATTGCAACTTAATGTGCAGCGGACAGAGACAAGGAAAACAAGCACCACCGGCGAAGTGGTTCGAGAAGTCGCAGCAGAGACCGAGACAGGAAGAGGCGGAGTCGAGACAGAGAAAGGAGAGGCAGTCGAGATCGCCATGCAGATAGCAAAGATCGCAGACACAGACGCAGGTACAAGGAATTTGATGTTTCAAAAAGTTGAAATTGTTGTTTTTCACCTCAGCACGTATTATGTTATTCTGCTTAGTACTGCCTAACCTATAAAATCTCAGGATTGAACTCTTTCTTCCTTTTCAGTCGCTCCCCACATCGTGAGAAGAAAAAGATTAAAGTGAAAAAATACTGGGATGTTCCCCCTCCTGGTTTTGAACACATCACACCCATGCAGTACAAAGCCATGCAGGGTGAGTCTTTCTCTCTTTCTGTCTGTCTGTCTCTTTTTTTCCTTTAATGTGTCTAAAGTCCTTTTAATATTTATTTTGTCCTCAGCTGCTGGACAGATCCCAGCTACCGCTCTGCTGCCTACAATGACCCCTGAAGGTCTGGCTGTGACCCCAACACCTGTTCCTGTCGTGGGCAGCCAGATGACTCGACAAGCCCGCCGGTTGTATGTTGGCAACATCCCATTTGGTATCACAGAGGTGAGCTTCATTGTGATCATGTCTTTATGTCAATAGACAGCGGATGTCATTTATGAAGATAGACAAATAAGATCAGCACTATTTTGTTGCAAAGACAATCATAATTTCACTGATTTAAAGATAATTGTAAACAGTTTAGCTTTGTTCTTCTTCAGATGTAATAACTGCACTTCTCTCTGGTCTCTTATAGGAGTCTATGATGGACTTCTTCAATGCTCAGATGCGATTGGGTGGTCTGACTCAAGCCCCTGGAAACCCAGTGCTTGCTGTTCAGATCAACCAAGACAAGAACTTTGCCTTTCTGGAGGTCAGTCTTTGTTCTGAGCAGTAGCAGTTGTTTGTTAGTCTTCACATTTGTGCGTAATATGACTGTTGATTTTTATGTTGGGTTAATACAGTTTCGCTCAGTGGATGAGACAACACAGGCCATGGCATTTGATGGCATCATATTCCAGGGACAGAGTCTGAAGATTCGTCGACCACACGACTACCAACCTCTACCGGGCATGAGTGAAAACCCCAGCGTCTATGTCCCAGGCACGATTATATTTTGCTCTCTGAAAGCTAATAATTATGCATGCATTATTTCTTTTCACTGTTATTATTTTGGTGCTCAAGTGTGATGCATTTAACCTGGACCATTAGATTGGCTTACACAGGTTCCCTCTCTGTAGGCGTGGTTTCCACAGTGGTGCCTGATTCGGCTCATAAGCTCTTCATTGGGGGTCTGCCAAATTATCTCAATGATGACCAGGTTTGTGTTTAAACGCCATTTTAGTTCCAACATGTTTCTTAAGTTGTTTATCGTCACACTGCTGAGTTATTGGTCTTAAAATTAGGCAGCTACTTTGAGCAAATATGTTTCTTAGTTACTTTTTCAAATGTTGACATTGCACTTGCAGTCATTAGACAAATAGGAATAACATTATTGTTTCCAGAATTCAGTCAGCCTGTGCTAAAGTTTATTTAATGTTAATATTTTTATCAGTTGGATGTGAATCCCTGTCTGTTTTGTGGCTTTATTCTGACTGAAAGATGATTTCCGTTTGTTCCACAGGTTAAAGAATTGTTGACATCATTTGGTCCCTTAAAGGCATTTAACCTGGTGAAGGACAGTGCTACAGGCCTCTCTAAGGGCTATGCATTCTGTGAATATGTTGACGTCAATATCAGTGATCAGGTAATAATGAACACTGAACGAACCTCTGAGCTTCTTTAGACCAATATTTTGTTCTTAAAACTTTAATTACTGTACCATCACTCAGTAAATAACATAGACAACATAGACAACAACATACTGCTCTGTAAAACCAGTGCTCTTATGAAAGCAGATGTGTGTAGTCACATCTGACTGATTTGGCATAAATATCTGAATAGAAGCTGAGGTTACAGTAGAAAGTTGCAATAGAAGTTAAGCTAGAGGCGCTTTAGAGCTTTCGATTGACACCCATATTAACCTCTCCAAGGCGCACTGTTCATTATCACAGGCCATTGCGGGTCTCAATGGAATGCAGCTGGGCGACAAGAAACTCCTGGTCCAAAGAGCAAGCGTTGGCTCCAAGAACACCACATTGGTGAGGAACTTGAATACCTTCATTGGAAGTCAAATATGAATGTGTTCCTTTTTTCTCACTCTACCTTATTACTTCCTCTAAAGACGGGGATAAACCAAACTCCAGTGACCCTGCAAGTTCCAGGTCTCATGAACAGCTCGGTCAACCAGATGGGTGGCATTCCCACAGAAGTCCTGTGTTTGATGAACATGGTGGCCCCAGAGGAACTGCTGGATGATGAAGAGTATGAGGAGATTGTGGAAGACGTCAAGGAAGAGTGCTCCAAATACGGTCAGGTCAAGAGCATCGAGATCCCGCGGCCTGTTGATGGCTTGGAAATTCCCGGCACTGGAAAGGTTTGACTCCTCAAGTGCAAATACAAAGTTAATTGGAAATCGAACCATTTGTTAGATGAAAAAATGTTTGTTTCCTTTTTCTCTTTTAGATCTTTGTGGAGTTTATGTCAGTCTATGACTCCCAGAAAGCAATGCAAGGGTTAACAGGAAGGAAATTTGCCAACAGAGTTGTGGTGACTAAGTACTGCGACCCTGATGCCTATCACCGCCGAGACTTCTGGTAGAAACAGGAGAGAACCAAGAGGCAGAGAAACGCTGATGGTGTGATTTCAGTCTTCGAAACCCCTTTTTTGTAGATTTATGAAGTTTTTTTTAATCTGCCAGACTAGAAGCATGTCAGGATTGACCAGAATGTTGTGTACCAATAATTTGTGATGTTTTTTTGGCAACACCAACAATATTCTTGTATGTGCAAAGCTTTAAGATGGCAAATTGGACCATACTACATCACTGTCTACAAAAAAGGATTTAATCAGACATGTCACTCAACGTATAGCTTAATTTTGCTTCGTAGTGATTTTGTCTTTTTCCCACTTAATGTGTTAAATACCTGCTCTGACTGGACACCTCATGTACTTTGAGCCAGGCTGATTAGATAGATGTAATGGGGTGATATAAAGACGTGAGTCTGTAAACCTAAGGAGAGACAAACAAATGTCCACATCAACAAAAAAACGAAAAGAATGTTACACCTAAAAAATGAGGCGATGAAGGGGTGTTTGAAAACTGTTTGCTTTTTTTGGATGTGGATTGTATGTAGACTGTGAAACTGATTTTGTGTTTGGTTGAAGTGTAAATATTGGGTTAAGTGTGTGCAGGGGGAGAAGTGTTCCCCTGACACCATAAATGTATGAGGTAAGCCTACTACAGGCATCTTGTAGAGGTTGTATCTTACCAGTTATGTCTGTACTGTCTTTATGTTCCCCAATATCATACCCCTCTGTCCCCTACTCTTCTTTCTCTTTTTTTCCCTCCCCCTCCAGCAGTTGTGTTGTTTCTTGTGAACTGTTCTTCTGGCTTCATCTAACTAGATTTGTACACATTGCAAAAGCAACTTCCCTCTGTTGTTTTTCTGTTGTTATTTTTATACATTCTGTATTTGTCCACTACTACTGTTTTTTAAAACTGTAATAAGATGAGTTGATTTAATACAATGCGTTCATGTGTGCAGACCAGAAAAATGTTCTGGTGAAATAAACTCATGCATTTGAATTGATTGCTTCTGAATTCTGCCAGCAGATAGTGCTAACAGGTTCGGTTGTCCTGCAATGCTCTGCTTTTAAAGTGTGTGAGCTTTAAAAGCAGTGATCTGTTTTTAGACTCAGAGGGCCATTATGTGAGGGGTGGGGTTGTTAAGGTAGTTAGTTGTTTATTTTTCCTCAACAATTAAAATAAAATGGGAAAATTGTGCAAATGTGAATAAAAGTTGATTGCCTAATTGTGTAAAAATCACAAATTGCAAAACTAAAAAATAGAGCATATTAGTTAACTGCGCTTTACAATATGAAAGAGAAAACTGAATAAATCTTGTTAAAAAAGACTGGGAAAAGAAATTTTGGGTGGTTTATTTAAAGCAAATACATTCCTGGCTGATTGACAAGATTCGTGTTTTAATTTAAAATAATATGAAAAAAAACACTGAAATACACAATTATTACTTCATCTGTTAAAATGTCTTCTGTGTGCAAGTTCAAGTATTGTGACACCCTCTTGGACTGCACATGGATCTCTTGCATGTTACATGAGAAATGTCAAAAAGCTAGTTAGGGTGTAGTTAATTGGTTAAACTGATACTAACAGTCAGAATGCAAACGTTTCTAACAAATGAAAGAACTCTTGCAAAAGTGTCTTTCAGAGATAGTTTTGCAAATGTCTTTAAGGTTCATGGAATGAACTCTTTGAAACATTTAGGGTTTTACTAACCTGTAAATTCCTTGTTTTGCATATATCCATAAAATAGGCAATCATAACTATTTCCAGAGAGATGAAAATTGAGCTGGTTTGCAGGTTGGCTAGGGATTAAATCACAAACTACTCAATTGTTCCACTAATAATCATTTTTACAAATTGAAATGGCTGCAATGTGGTTTGAATTATTTTTTGCATGCAAATCTGTTATTGCGGTATCAGAGATTTCAGAAACACCCCAAACAACAAATCTGTTTTATCACTTAGCATGTGGACCCTCAGTGGACCACGTGTGGTTCTCAGGTTCAGTATTCACACAGTGATATTTGCATATCCTGATGGAATAAACTTGGCTACTGAGTTACTGACAGTCATGTTCGATTAGAAAACCATCTGAAAAACAGTTTTTTCACTGAGGTCCAACTTTCTAATGCCACATATTTCCTTCTATTCATGCTCCAAAATTATCTTTCCTCAAAAACCTCTCTAACCTTCTTTAAGTTCACTTTCTTTGCTCTGTTACAGCCACCGATTACTGCCTAAGTTTTATCAGCTCCTGTTTTGCCACATAAACAGTCCCCCTCTCTCTCAGTCTCTCGCTTCTCTGTTTTTTCGACTGTAACTCCTGCGCACTTAATGTCATTAACAGGTGTTTGTCTAAAATAGAACTCTTGCCCATGCATACGCACAAACATCCACGTATCAGCTGACATACAAGCGCTTAACTTTCCGCACACAAGCAAAACTCACACCAACATACATTCCTGTTATAAAAACTTGGAAAAAATACTGTAGCTGTAACTACCTAACCCACAGTTAAGATAGCATGCATTCAGTCTCTGCGACTTGATAGCACAAGCCCGTCACCCTCCTCCTCTTGCTATCACTCACTCACTCTGGTTGTCACTCTCTCTTTATGTCCCTCCCTCTCTTCTCACTGCTGAGTTTCATCTAGTCATCAGGTCTGCACCCAAACAGAACAGGTCAGGATTTGAGCGCTTTCATTGTTGATTAATTTTGTTGGCGGTTCAGTTATTAAATGTTGCTAAACTATTAAATGTTGCTAAACAACAATGTTATTAAACTATGTTGAGTAAACTATGAAATGTTTGTATTTTGCATATATATATATATTTAAAATTACATAAACATTTTATAGTTTACTCATACATATAAATTTAAATATGTATAAATTATATATAATTTGTATTTATGTATATGTATTTTATATGTTAAAGTATACATGCTATAGGAATATGACATAATATATTTAATAGAAATAACCATAATACCACTGCGCTGCCAAAGATGTAATTTGGTCGACCTGAATTGCAAAATAAAGCGACTAGATATGCCACCATAGTCAGAAAGTTTGCTTAAGCTTCAGTTGTTTATCAGTCTCATTCTATCCTTACTATCTAAAAGTAAATTGTGATAAAAGATTTTATTTTTGTGTTTTAGAATCAGAATAAGCCATCTTGGTTTAATTCCTCATGCATGAGTATGTGTTGACTAGTGTATAAAAGGACTGTATCACCTTCGTCTTGCCCATATTTAATACAGTTTCCCATTTTGGACAGCCAAAATTATTAATGTACGATAGTTTACAACATTGTGAGGTAACTTTGATGTTAGGAAATTTGTCAAGAATCAGTGTAATATAAATGTGTGTTGTATCTTAAATGACTGTAATGTATAGGCAACATAAAAAGGCCCAAAACAACTTTAACTGAGTATCTAGTGTATCTTCATGACACTTGGAGTTTGTGTGAAGCTTGTTTAAATTACAGATAATTGTGGTGTCTTGCCCAACGTTCGAGAAACGTAAATATTTGTAATTGTCAAACAATGATATTTACACTGCCACATCAGTTGCATAAATACAGATCTGAATTAATAGCTAGTTGAAAAGTCTAAGTTGATGACACCACAAAGCGTATCACACTACATACTTGGAAATGTGCCACATGTCTGTTGTTTCTCTGTTGGTCCTGTGTGGGTGTTTGGCTTCAATGAGCCTTGCTTTGTAGTACTGCCTCTCTATACTGGTGCAGTGATAATGGCTTAAAGACCCTCTGCCAGTAAGACTTGTCACACATGAATTAACACTTACTGCTCCACCCGCCTCTCTCCTTTACTGCCTCCTTCTCAGACAACCTTGTGTTTCATCTGCTGGTTTGTTCATCTTTTTTTAGAATACCACAACAACACACCTTGAATCTCACCATTCAAAGATCTAATAGTTCTCTGTACAAGTAATGCTCAGGTATTTATGAGGCCTTAAAATGGCACAGATCACACAGGCAGGGCTAAAAGGCTCTGGGTTGGATGGGTATGTGTTGATATCTGACATTGTGATCTTAGACAATGTGACCTAATCGTGACTCAAATGAACCTTCTCTGAAAGCTTAACGTCTGTATATTGGGCAAAGGACAAACACATAATGCTGTTTTCCATGTAGTTGCTATTAATAAATGGATTGATTATGCCTATTAACCACAAGAAAGTTAAGTAATAAAAGTGTTCTCTTTAATCAATACAGTACAGTTATTTATGTTGCATGCAGCATCAATATCTCAGCATCCTAAGAGATTTGCAGTCATGGTTACTGTCTAATATGACAAACAGTGTCTATAATCTCTAGTAAGTGCGTCTTCAGTCCTTCAGTCCAGTCCAGTACTTCTTTTTAGTTAATACCTTTTGATCTCTTGTCTGTTTTTCTCTCTTCTGCAGGGTAACCAAGAGGAAAACATCTCCTTTAAACAGTTCTATACAACCTCAATCCAGTTGTTTCTCAGGAAGTGTCTGTTTTCATCTCAACTACCTATTATTCTTGTCTGGTTCATTAAAGTCTTTAATAAATCTTGTTAAACATCAGTTAATTCTCACTCTGAAAGCTTCAGAAATGACCCTCCATCACTTGAATTTCTTATATGAGGGTTTCTTATTACATCACAAAAAGTTTTAATTTATTTCCATCTCTTGTCCCTTTCTGAATTTTTTTTAACAAATATATTTGTTCTGCATTCATTTTCAGTCTGCCCACACCAATTTCAGACAATTGTCTGTAGTCTCCATTTTTAATTTACCAGTTTTCCTTGACTTCTTTCCGGAGTTTTGCTCCTAAGTCTGGAGTTTTGCACCTTAAAACTTTTTTTTGTGGCTTTTTGTGGCTGCCATGTGGTCCAACTTTTTTTTGCAGCAGGAAGAGGAAGGCAGAGTAGGCATGCCTACATTAGCTGGACTTGGAAAAAAGGCTGGACGAGGGCCTAAAAGATCGAGACCCCCTCGAATGAGTGACAGCCAGGAGGGCAAGATCAAACTGTCATTTTTCATCGCAGTCATAGGTGTTACTCTGGCAGTACTGGGTATGGGCACAGAGTTCTGGGTGGAGCTATCCCAGCCCAAACACTTCGGGAACAACCAGACATGTGAGATGGCACATTATGGCCTTTGGAAATCTTGTGTGCGTACACTGTGGGTGTCAGACATTGATCCAGAGAGGGAGACCTGCGGACCAGCAGAACTGCATAAAGGTTAGTTTATTGCAGCTTATTCTTTTATTTCACATACTTAATATGTTTGGAATAGGATACTACCATACTTTTCTTTGAAGTATACATGCATTATTGGCAAAGTATTAAACGTTTATGTGTACGTCTAAGTATATATGTATATATACATATGTATATATGTAGGTGATAACCTGGCATTTGCAAAAAAAGACACCATACACAACAGTCCCCTGCACTGCAAGCTGTATACCACAAGGCAATGTGCTCAGCTTTAAAATCTGTTTCCTGATTTATTATTTAAATTGCCAAGACCTGAACACAAAATTGCTCAATGAATCTGAGTTATCAGAATCATGAATAATTGTATTTAAGAACACTAAGTGGCACTAATAAGCACACATACAGTAGTACTCTACAGTAGATAATATTAACTGTATACATTTAATTAATACTGTATTTCACTTTCTGAAAATGCATTAGGAACCGCTTAGTTTATCTTTAATCTGGTTTGTAATATTCATCTTACCTCTCATATAACAACATATGAAAACACAGAACTTCTGAGACAGGAAGTTCAATTTGCCATGATTTGTAAGATAAACGGGGTTCAGTCTTGATGAATATGATGATGTCTCTTGAAACAGTACCATGAGCCTATTACCAGTTGTTTTAAGTAACAGGTCCACTCTTTGTTTGAACATGTAATACATCCTAACACAACATCACAAAGAATGCATAGAAGCAACTTTAAACAGAATTTCCCCCAAAATATAAAATGCACCAAAAAACCAAGGTTACCACATAGTTAACCCTTGATAAAACCAGGGTTATTTTCGTAAGGTAATACATTAATTTAAAGGCCAGTCATATAGTTTAATATGTTATTGCTTGTGTGCTAATTTAATACAGTTGTTTGAAACAGTACAGAAATCCTGAAAAAACGATTACTGCCATTTACACAAAATGTTTGAATTAAAAAATAACTATACATGTAGATGTACATATACATATACACATACTTATACACAGTGACAGTTTGGCCTTGCTGTCCTATCAGGCAATGACTTGGCAGGCAGCATTTGTGCACAAAGGCTTCAGAGAAGGTTTCAGACAGGTTTCACAGGCAGCCAAGACAAGTGTGGCTTTGGAGATCTCTCTGAAGGGATTGTATGCCTTCAAAGCTAGCTAGCTTGCTATTGCTAGTGTCTCTGAAATTACCTACCTTTAAAGTCTGCCTGTGCCCTTCATTTTTTCTTTCCAACTCCCCTACTTGCACCCCCCCCCCACCTCTCTCAGTACCGTACGTGAGAGAGCTGCTGTTTTTCCTCAGCACATTAATACACAATGATCCTCACAGGGTTTTGCAGAACTGAGCTGAAGTGCTTTTCTCTGTTTCTCTGACTGATCTTTATTCTGCATCTCTCATTTTGGGTCCTTTTGTCCTTCAGAATCCAATTGCACATACTTTAAGTTCTACACTTCAGGGGAAAGTGCTGTCATATTTAAGAAAAGGACAGAAAAAAGTAAGTTCAGTCATGTGCTTCTGTCTTGTCTTTCTTTCCCTCTCTCACTGTCCTGACAAATACAGAAAATAGCATATTTTATCTCTTAGTCAATGTCTTTTCTTTTAAAATGTACGCGTGTGCAGCAATCATTGGTGAGTTCTCTCAACAAGATACATTATAAGGCCAAAAGTATATAAACGCATCATAGATGTTGTGTTTATTCCTTATAATTTGTGACATGCAGGAAGTAAAACCACTGTCTCTTTCTACAGCATGTAGTCTGGCATTAATTATTAACAAAGCTAATTAATTAATGTAACTGTGTAAACAGTATTTAGATAAGAAACAGGCCATATTTTGTGCCCTATTTGTGGGACGTGCCAGTATTAAAGCAAGCATGACTGAATGCTTACCCTGTTTCTTTCTAGGTGTGCATATTGCAGCTGCAATGTTGGCTTTGTTCAGTTTATTTATGATGGTCATGGGCTCTGTGTGCATTATCATGTCCCTCAGTAAAAGTGTGCTCTTCTTCCTCAAACCTGCTACCATCTGCTTCGTCCTCTCAGGTAAAACTGACACTTCATTCTACTGCCATTAAACACATGAAAACAGCCTTCAGTAACCACAAACCATTTACACGCACCTGATCTAAATCATGGGCTTATTTTTAATCATATTGTCTAAATTCTAAACAAAATAGATGGCAGTGGTCAAACACACTGTGTCCCATTACTGGGATTCTGTTTTTAAAACTCAACCACATCAAAGCAAGTAATCTCAGGAAACACAGCTGGCCTTATTTCAGGTTGGGTGCACCAGTCATGTGCAACTAAACTGATATTTAATTAATGTTTTTGATGTGAATAAACTACTGATGACAGCAACAAAAACTCCCTATAAACAACAGGTGAAAAAGGGGGTGGTGAACTTGATTTTACTGAGGTCTAACTATCCTGGGTCCTTGTTTCTGATAAAACATTTCTAACAGCCAATCAGATTTAAAGGTTAAGATTAGATTTAAGACTGGATTAGGATTTTAGGACTTAGGCTCAGGACTGGAGGACCATCCGCATGCCTGTAGGTTAAATGTTAGCTGGCTAAAGTAATGACTGAAAATACAGGCATCCACTGGAGAATGTGATATATATTGGAAGGTGTCAACTAGAAGAAAATCATCTAAATAACAGCTTGGCCCAATAACCCTCAAGGCTGCATTACACTTTTAACATTTCTAGAATTCATTGGCCTAGATTTTTATTACAGGCTAAAACTAAGTTAGCGGTCTGTGAATCAGGAATTACCTTCACCAGAAAAGAGGTCACCTTTTAAAAACTGCCAGAAGTGATAGTCCATTTGACAGCTAAAGGAGATGTAAACTGTTTTTTCTCTCTTACCACTTTCCCCAGGTGTCGTGGTGTTGTTCTCCCTCATTGTTTTCCATCAGTCTGTATTGGCGTTCCTGGCAAGTGACCACAGCATCCCTCTCCATCATGAGCTGTCCTGGTCTGTAGCGTGTGTGGGCTCAGCCGGGGCCATTCTCATCTTTACAGGGTTTATGTTCCTTTTGCTTTCCTTGCCCTACAACCCTCTGGAGAAATGTTTCCGCCAGCAGAACAGTAGCACTGCTTAGCTGCTATCAGGACTATCAGTGAGTTAAGCAGCGGAATATCTTTTGTACTCTAATGCTGGTCTAGAACAAATTAACTGATGTTATTAAGGTCTCACAAACAATATACAGAGCATCTCATTTTCACAATGTTTTGCACACTGGAGTTAGAATTGCTTGTGAATAAGGTTATAGACATTATATACATGTATAAAGTACATACATACCTTAAAATTAAGATGATATATCTTTTATGGCTCTGTAAATAGAATCAGTGACCAACAGATCTGTTTACTGTTATTTTAAACATTTAAACTACATTTACACAACTTGCCATGTCATTACGCATTGTCTAATTTTCTGCATTGCTGATTTGTAGAAACTGAATGACTTGATTTTGTGCTGTACAAAACCGACAACATTGATTTGTTTCTGCTTCACTGCTATTGAAATGGCATAACTCATTTTTGAGAAACAGGCCACCCCTGACATGACTTTACAGCTAACCAACAGCTAACATGGACTGATGCATTTGCATGAATTTCCATACTTTTATTCTGGTCTAACTGGTTGCCCAGCATAGCCAGGTTATTGACAAGGAAAACATGGCTGTTGATCCTGGCCAACTTCAGTGTAAATAATTTGTGTTTATATTGTACTCCACAAGATGTGATAGAGATTTTTTGTTAATCTCCCTGTTCTTATACAGACTTCATGTACACTTCCTTCCTTCTATCTGTTCTTGGTTATTTCTGTCACTCTGTGTTTGCCACAAACTTTCTCTAGTGTTGCTTGAGGATTAAATCTCTTACACCTAAGAAGGTTTCCTGCGCTCTCTTCCTTACTTGTTTCTTAATCATATCCCTTTTTGACACTCACTCCATCTAAAATTAGTGTATTGCTCATCTAAGCACATCTTGAAGTGGATGAGAAATATTATCCCAGAATTTCAACTATGCCCCCCCTCAATATTCTCTGTATGTTGATGGCTCTTGGGTGTCTCTAGGGTTTTGGTAGGTCTGCTGTTTCCCCGTGTCTGCCCTCCTGCTCCTCCTCCACCACCCCAGCTCTCAATGAGGTGTTTGTGAATGTAGCTGAGGTACATTTAGGAAGTGAGGAAAGGTCTGAGACTCAGTTATCTGCGCTATGTCCAGCACCTGTCTAACTGATGCCTATGTCTCATGCAAAATCCTAATCTAGCCACAAGAAGCCACAAAAACGATCTCTGCATGTCTTATATGTGCTTGTAACTAGTCTGTTTGAGTTGGTAAATATCAGGCAGCACAAAAAATTTTGTCAGGCTCTAGCATAAGTGAGTGTAGGTTGATCAGATGGGGCGAGTATGGGTGGGTGCAGGAGTGGGGAAATTGGAGCCTGTAGGTTGACACTTAACCCCGCATTCTGGTTGTATATATAGCCCTTTAATAGAGGCTGTCAGACTAGCAGGCTGTTCTTTCAGGTTTTTTATATGGTCGAATGCACAGAGAGAATTAAACAGGCTCAGTGATTATACTTCATTTCTGGTCAGAGCTAAGTGCATGTTTGTGGGTGGGCACTAGCATATGCACAAAACTAACTACCTATAAGTTTATATAAGGTCTCTCTTTTATTGTAACTATAGAAGAGTTTTGTGTTATTAGAAAATGACTTGAGAAAGATTTAATAACACAAATGACCACTCGTAGTTTGTCTGTTGTTTCTTTATGTATAAAATTCGTGCAATACAGTGTTAGAGTTTATCACACATTAAGATAAACCATATCTTTTTCTAAATATATATTCTCCACTACATACATAATTTATAACTGACCACATAAATGCTGTCTGTGTGTAGTTTTTTCACATTTTTTTATGAATTACAAAAAGACTCCCAGTCGCAGGAGCTTGTGTGGTTTGATGCCCATTTGCACTCTATATGGTAACGTCCCATGTTGACCTTGTTGGCTGGGTTTATGGAGTAAAGGTTAAAGGTTAGCAGAATGTTCACATATATAATCTCTTATTCAGAGAAGCAGAAAGGTCAAAGGGAATCAGGTGCAGCACAGTGAAAGTTTGTTTTTTTGTAGGGAAGATCTGCCTTTGGGACGCTGTCATGATCACATGACACAATGGAGGAAAAACACAAATGACATAGGGCATGCCCCAACATATGAGTGTAGCCCAATCAGAGCTCAAGGAAGACAGTGTCCTCATACATATTTAAAAAAGCCCCTCCCACCCATTCTACGTTTTCCAATAGATGAAGCCCCCATCCCATTTGTATTCTTTTACGTTTAAAGAATCGTTTTTTCCAAAGACAGTTATGCGTAATATACATTTGCATTTCAAAATATTCTTGTTTTTTCCTCAACCATAAACATGTCATTTTACAATTGTTCAGATTGTTCAGACCTTTTTTAAAAGCACAGTTTTGTATAAAGTCCCTTTATCAGAGTCTAAACAACCACTTTATACAAAATATCATCTCTCCAACTTTGTCCAACTGAGGATTGTGTTAATGCCCCAAAGCAAAGACTTTCAATTTGACAAATGCTACGTCTACTGCTAACAATGCTGATAACAAAATAATATGATGGTAATTCATATAAAAATCCTTCTCATTTTAACACTGTTCAGTCCATCAGTTATGCTGATCTGAGTACTGAGCTGGAAGACAGATATTACACTCTAAATGCATGTTATCAAAGGGTAGAAAATAAACTTTCTTTAAAATAAATAAATGCTTCTGACAAAGTTAGATATAATAATTTCATTCTCACATATATTGAATACATCATGTTTCTGCAGTGATCAGTACCACGTTTTGGAATCACAGTCAATATCTTTGAAAATCAAGATCAACTTTCTAGTTTAGAAACTAGAATCATTCAAAATGTTAAAAGGTAACAGTTATGAAACTTAGTCGTAATAACAACAACACTGTCTCATTTTCAAATCAAAGCAAAACAATAAACATCACAGTATCCTATAATTATTGTCTTTAAAACAGCATGTTTTAAAACAGTACTGAAATCAACATGAGTGTTGTTATTATTATGAAGTGTTTAACATTTGTTCTGAACTTGTCATAAAATGAAATATTTGTCAATGCTGAGTTGCCCTGTTTGCATTTCCATTAGCCATCTGCCAGTCTTTCAATCTATGCTATCTCTTGCTTTTGGGCTAACAAATTCTTCAATCCTCAATCTGTCTACACTGGTGTAGTTTTCCTGTTTAGTGTGTTGGAGTTGCTCTCTCTGTCACCTTTCCCTAACCTATCCAGCGTTCCCATCCCTCGTTCTCTCTCAGTAGAGGAGGAGAAAGGTGGAGGTTGGGAGGAAGGGACGGAGTTGCTGAGTGGAGCATTGGAGTTGGAGGAATTCTGGACCGCTGAAGGATTGTGGGATTTGAGCGAGGGCAGCGTCCCACTCATCATCATACTTCCTCCACCCCCTCCACTCTCTTTGGGGAAGCAGTTGTGCAGCTGGTATAGTGTGGCACGGTCCACCGTTCCGTACAGTGGAGGGGCACCCAGTCCCCCCAAACCACCCAGTTTGGGGTCACGGGAGAGGGTGTAAAGGGAAATATCGCCCCCTGGCAGAGCAGAGCGGGAGTGGGGGTTGGGTAGAGTGGATACAGAAATAGGCCCCTGGGAGAGTAAAGCAGAGGGGGGCATTCCGAAGTTCTTACCTCCCGGAGGGCCACCCACAGGTGACGGGTCTCGGGAGCGGGAGGGGTCAGTGGAGCGAGAGCTGGAACGTGATCTGCGACGGAAGCGGTAGCTTGGGAGTCGTAGCATAGCATGAGTGGTGCTCTTAAAGATATCTGTGCGAGAGCGACAGCGAAGCTCCTTGTTCTTCTCAATGTAGATGTTCACCGCCAACACACCCACCATCTCAGCCAGAATGAAGGACAGCCCACCAAAGTAGAAAGACCAGCCATATGAGTACTGCCATTTCTTATCCTCATCCTTCTTTGGAGAAATGTCACCCAGCGCAGCAGAAATGTACACTATCACACCAATGATGTTACTCAGGCCTAAAGTTTGAAGATCAAATACATAAATTGATTTAAAAAAACACCAATGCTCAGGAGCAGTAAAATACACAGCGTTTAAAGCCATTCATTAAAATCTTTTTAACAAAGAGTGTCAAGCAGTTTATTATTTATAATTAATCCATTTTCTTCTTATTTGTTTTGAATCATAAATATTGTTTTATTATTTTTACGTTTTACAGCTTTTCTTTGCTGTTAAATTTGTCAATATTTTTCTGATCAAATGTTTTACATTTTATTACGTAATCTCTGAATTGAAATGTGCTTTCAAATTTTAAATAAAATCCTTTTTTACGAAACAAAACAACTAGGTATCTTTGACATTTACTCCTGCACCACACAAACAAATGCAAGTGTTTTACCTGCAGCTACAAACAGAATGCCGGCCCCCAGCACGATGTTCCTTTTGCTCTTGTAGAAACGACTTGCTGCGATACAGACTCCTCCCATTAGCAGCAGGATAGCACTAAGAATGGGAAAGATGTTGGAGGCCCGGACCACTCCTGCAGAGAGCGAGAGGAGGAGAGAAAAAGCAGGAAGGCAAAAATAGTAGAAACGGGGAGGTTGAGAGACAGAGAGTAATATAAGCGTGAGACTTGATAAATGCAGAGGAGTTCAATTACTTCATGTTTTTAACACTGTGCATTTATATCTTTACACATTAACTGGCCATTTTGTCCTATTAATTATCTATGTTTTAGAACTAAGAAGTGAACTGAGCTAAAATGAGCCATCTGGGTGATTAAATCATGCTGTTTTTCTGTGAGTGAGAGTGTGTGAAGACACTCCAGAGGATGAATGTTCCCCTGACAGTTCAGTATTCCATCTGGGACCGAGCTGGGAAAGTAAAAAAATGACATCTAAATACCAACAAAACTGCCATCTTGTGTGCATTCAGGCATTTGCCATATATGTACAACATGCATGCATGCACAAAGGGATGAGCACAGGAAAATTCTGGAACATTTTATGGGATATGAAGCATAGGATTGCAACTGTAGTATTGTGACACTGGCGTTTTCAAAAAAAGAAAATAAGTAATATTGTAAAAATGTACTAAATAATGGCTGAATATTTAAAGTAAATAATGACAGATTTTTAATTTTGGGTGAATCCATTCTTTCAAATCAGGTAATGTTACCACCATTGATGTGATTCACAATTCATGTCAGAATTGTTTATACGTGAAAAATCAGTGTTGTAATAAAGTAGGTCTTACTCAGGACGTATTCTGCTCCATCATGATCAAAGTCAGCGTCTTCTGGAAAGTGATTGATCTGGGAACACAAGCCACGCTTCACCCCTATCAGAACAAAGACAGAATTACAGTTAAAACGTGACAGTGGCAGCCCTCGTATGTGTGTGTGTATACATTAAATTACATTATACATGTATACATTACACATTAAATTATACAATTTGCAAAGAGAAAAGAACTGCTGCAAAGTTTGTAAACCTCATTTAAAATAAGTTCTGAAAGCATTGAAAACAATTAATTGTCTAATCCACAATCTAATCTTTTTCATTTAGATAAGGAACTCATCTATGGATTTTAGCTACTGAGCATGATCTAATTATCTTCATTTATTATTGTTCTTTGTTAAAATGCTTATACAGTAAAACAGAGATGTGAACAACACATACACACACACATGCACCACAGAAATCAGACGGCCCTGGAGTCATATAGGCAGCAAATATCTACCCGCTCCAGTGCTGGGGGCCTACTGCAGACAGACAGACTGACGCACTATGATGACATCAGGATGCACTATGATGACAGCATGACTGGTGCTGATTGATGGAGTGGGAGTGTGATGGATTGATGACACACAGATGAAGGGAAAGGTGGACAGGTGTGTGGGGGTGCCTGTTTCTGCCTTTTCATATTCCTCCTGTTATGAACATTACTCTGTAAAGAAGAGATGGGGCGCAAAAGGGAAAAGTGTGAGTGTAACTGCTGGAGAAAAATGAAAATTCTGTCATCATTAATGCACCCTCATGTCGTTTCGAACCTGTGACTCTACTGTGGAACACCAAATGATGAAGCCTTATGAAGTCATATTTTGCATTGTAAATACACAGAGAAATAAAACACAATTAAATAATTAAACACAATCGCCAAACTCTTTGGTGTTAATCCACTTTTATTTTCAATGGAAGAGGCCATATGGGCTTGGAACAATGTAAGTGTGAGTAAATAAAATAATGACAGAATTTTCATTTTTAGGTTAACTTTTTACTTGAGAAGATTTTCAGTTTTTAACAACAGCTGACCATGTTTGCCATGACATTGCTCTCTCGCTCTCTCTCTTTCTCTCTCTCTCACACAACCTGATCTGTAAGCTATGAAAACATGAAAGCAACTCATTAATTTTGTCAGCAGTATTAGCCTATTTTTTATTGTTTCTGCCACAGCAGTAGCAGTCCAAAGGGCAGCAGCAATCCAAAGGCAATGGCCCACTTTGTGTGTGCGTGTTAAGAATAGAGTTAGGCTGATGTGACAATCAGTGCACGTATCGTCACACACCCAGCAGAATTCACTGTTTGGACAGATTGGCTCTTAGCGTCCATCCTGACATTTATTATGCAGATCCAAAATGGCTACCGTTTCCACTTCACCTGCTCTTAATTGTGAGTCTACTAAGCATCTATCTTGGCTCTAATCCCCAGGAACAGCAAGGATGGCTTGACCTCTAAAGTATGCCATGCGTGCGGTAACACTGCGGTCACCAGAGGAGCAAAATAAAGGGTAGAGAGAGAAACAAAGAGACAAGACAGAGGAAGAGAGTGGAGAGGTGTTACACTGCTGTGGTGATTGGGGTGCCAGGCTTATCTTTAATGGAATGCTTTGTTATCAGAGAGCTTAGCCATAAGGCTAAATTAGCAGAGCACAATGGCTGGCTGCCGGCAGAGTGGAGAGCACATTAAACAGAAATGAGTGGCAATATGAGATGCAAATAAGGAACCTAAGACTGAGACTTTTGCACTGACCTCTTTATACCATCAGCTCAGCCTTTAATTACAAACATTTTGCACTGCGCTCTTGTGCTAAAAACTCTAAAGCCTAAAATTAAAGCTTAAGAGATCCTCATAGTTTAACAAATAATTTAGGTGTAACATATATTATGATAAGAATATTTTGTAACTGCATTGTCATGCGTGTTAATGTATCTTAAGATAATTGTTGATTGTTTGTGAGTACTATTTTTAATATTTTTTTTCTCAAAATGCGCACCATGAACAGCATTTATGTTTATTATTATGAAACTAAATTCCTATTTCCAAATAAATACACAAATGCCCCTCCCACAAAGTATCCAAGAGCTAAAATGACAGCTGACCCTCCAGACAGCAGATCCTCCACAGGCCAGAGTGTGTCAGGGCCCCAGGGTCCTTCTTGTCTTTATTATGGGGGTCTTCCTGTGTGACATTGGCGGTGCTGTTGCAGATGAGCGCCCGTGAGTAGAGCCAATAATCAGTGCCGATAGCCACCGTCATCAGGCCGAAGGATGCGAAAGCACCCACGATGGTGAGAAGGATCTGAATGCCCTTCTCACACACCATGCCTATGAGAGACACATAAAGATGACAATAATGCAAGGGAACGAAGAGAGTTCACCGATTGGCTCTTTCTGAGAATGAACACATCAGCCTCAAACCCACATCTTCAGGATCATCGCAGCTCTAATAGATTTGGAACACATGTGCTGTACCACTACACCACAGCCCTGATGTTATGTTCTCCTTGAACTGGATTTTAATCACACTCTGCAGATTTAAATACTGTTGCCTGATTTGACTGTGAGGGTCAATGAGGGTCATATTTGCATTGCTTACCTGACGGCGAGTTTCTGTCCTTCGACTCAATTTTGAAATCTTTCTTTTCCTCGTCAGATGAGAATGCGCTGTCCCTTCAATCCGGGCAGCATCCATCGACTGTCCTCACACACACCTCTTCTTCTTTCTGCACTCGTTTACCCTTCTTTCTTTACTGTTCTCACAGGTCAACCACACTGGGGAATCTGGTGATGGTCTCTGTGTATATAATCTTACTTGCTGTCAGTGCTGGTCATCGCTGATAAAGAACCTAAAAGAAGGAAAGGAGAGCAAATAGGATTTGCAGTAAAAGTGTTTGGGGGAAGTTTGGAAAGGAATAATTCTAAAGAACTTGGAAAGAGAGGGGAAAAGGCAGGTCTATACTGTTACCATAGTAACGCTGAATGGGGGGGGGTTAGTACTTTCAAGTTTTCCCTTAGGACAAGATCAGTGAGCAACTGACAAACATTCAACTCAGCAACATTACATGAACTGGATCAGTGCATATGTCCGTAGAGACACTCTGACAGGGCAAGAGAAGAGCTCTTACCTCATAAAAATTACATCTATTACGTCATCACATCTATTACACACACACACACACACACACACACACACACACACACCAACCTATAGAACAAGAGGACAGTAAAAATGCACACATAATTTAGCAAATACAATTTAGTAGACATAATGCAGCGCTGCTTTTACAGTTAATAATTCATAATGCAATATGGCACCACCACCAAAATGGGTTAAACCCAGTTCGCACGGTGGAGCTCTGCAGTACACATTTACAGCACACAGAGAAAAATCTAGTCAGGCATGGATAGAAAATCCGAGATGTAATACATTTACAAAATATTTCTGGGACAATTCCTGGCTTCTCCCTGCTTACTTACATACTCTCTTTTTATTTATATTAATAAATAATTTATGTTTGTTGTGCCCTATATCAGCACACTGTGAGAAAGTGGAACACAGCATGTGATTCAGTAGGTGACAATTTTAAGTATTCTAACTAAATTATATTTACCAGCTAAACATTTATCTCTTTTTTGCTACTGAAATACTTTTGGGATTGGTTATATTTTTCATTAGTTCATTCCTAAACAAATAACTAAGAAAGGTAGCACAGAGGAGAACAATTTTAAAGATTATCATAAAGATAAAAGATACAAATACAAAATATACTTGATCATAAAGACAAAAAATACAATATATCAAATACAAGTAACACACAAGGAACACAATATAAATATAAAAAACAAAGTGCAAGACAAGTGTGATATTTGAACAGGTGTGCCAGAACACTCAAAAATTATTATGTATAACAAAGCTGGTCTGATGTCTTTAGACAGACTTGAACACCTTGAATGCTGTAGTCACAATTTTAGGTTGTTAAACTGCTCCTTCAACGTTTCCATAAAATAACCAAAATGTTATAAAGGTTTTTTTAAAGTTCTGAGAATGTTTTTTTGTAAAAGAACTAGATAATGTTGGCTTGTTTTAGGTGGCATCTCCATTTTTCAGCCCTTAGGTGAGGCAAACCATATTAATCAGAAAACCATGCTGACATTAGATGAATTAGATGACTTGCTCATCTAATTTTGTTATGCAGTTGCAACTCTTTTATGGTTAATAGAGGGAAAGGGAAAGTCTCTAGACTCTCAGCTCAGTCACAGCTGGGAATAAACCATCATGTGACTTTCACCTGTGCAAACTGGGCTCAAGACCCCATTACTACAGCTGCCAGCAGATCTGTGCGCAAAAATACACACATCACAAACATGTTTAGCCATGTAGTGTCTGATTCTGCCAGTGCAGGGGAAGTTACTTCAAAAAAATATCATTTCAAGCTACTAATAAAATGTTAAAAGCCAATTTTAAAAGTATTGAGAATATTGAAAAGTATGAAATATCATACTCAATACCAAATTGTTATTCACTATTTTGTTTTTTATATTTCAAACAGCATAAGGATGAAAAGTAGTATTTATTTAACACATATATTTATACAAAATGCAACAAATTTATAAACATTTATTTCATTTCAATGGGGAACATAAAATGCTGTTTATGTACGTATACATATACAGTACTGGTGCATACTGTGTTGTACATACATAGCACACCGTACTATACATGTTATATAGTACATTGTTATGTACTGTATAAAATACAGTGTAAAATCTGTGTAAAAAGACTATTTGCATAATGGACCTTGACCCTGAAATGCCTTTGTATAACAATGCTAAATGCAAATAAAACAAAAGAGTTTATCATATTTCAGGTTTCTGCACATTTTCAGCAAACCACAGAAACTTTAACTGATGCTGGATAATCTATATGTATCATTTTACCTTTCATTGTGTTCATAATCAGCCTGAAAGTCATATTTTATGCATTTGGCAGACATTTTTATCTTTCAATGCAGTCAAAGTATATCGTGTTCAGGTGTACAGGTTCCCTGGAAATGGAACCCATGACCTTGGCACTGCTTGTGTGGGTTGAGCTATAGGATAAATCACTCTAAAAGCTTTCAGTGGATGAAGTATGTAAAACTGAAACAGGCAAACGTTTCATAACCATAAACCGCAAACATAACACCTCATAATGCAGCAGATCCTTCACAGTCTGCCCACTTATGGTAGTGATAACATACGGCTTGGCAGACCACAAATATCACATATTTATATGCTGTTTATTTATTGACACGTGAGGTATTGGATATCTTGTTCTCATGAGACTGTTATGTAAAAAGCCACAATGATATTTCCATTCATAAAATCTCAATTATAACTGTCATGTGCTTTCTGGCTGGAAATTGATTGGCCAGGCTTGGGTGGGGGGATGGACACAAAACTCACTTCCTCCATATCATTACTCATACAGTGTATTTGACATGTCAAAGTATCTACACAGAGCAACCAATTGAAATTACAGATAATTAATATTTAGACTGTGGAAGGCAAACCCATAATTATGGGAAATTATTATGACATGTGAATTAAATAATCATTGTATAAATCTCAGCTGCAATCACGGGTGTCATTTTTGACCTCGGTTTTTAACGCTCATAAGAGAGTGACTATGAGAGAATAGACAGAGTTAAAGAGAATGAGGAAAAGGCCCAGTAGTAATACAGAGTCAGAAATCAAAGGAAAACGAGAGCATTGAAGTTCGAAATGCCACTGTGCATCACTGTGTAAGGAAGCAGTGCTTTTAATGATTCAGTCTGAAAGGTGCACAGCATTATACATCAAATAAATGCAATGAAACCACTAGTTTCATCTTTATGTTGGGATGAATTGAGGGCTGCAGCATCGTCCTCCCACTGAGGGTGTGAGACTGCACTGAGCTGAGAGACGACATTACTGATGAAGGATTAGCGTATAACACCTGAGCACTCCTGCACTGCACACCCTCCCCACCTCTCTTTCTCTCGTCTCTCTTTCATGCCTCTGTGCTCCCCTCATTCCCACAATCCCCTTAACATTCCCACTCTCCTCTAGTTGACTGTGGTCATATTTAACACTCTCTTTTTGCCAGCCTCTCCAGTTCAGGACATTATGTCCAGCCCATTAACAAACACACAAACACACACAATCTTATTCCTGCCGGTTCCTTACAAAAAAGGCCCAAACAGCATAAGGAATACCAACAAAACATTGTGATGAAAAACAGACAGAAGATAAAAGTAATTTGAATAGCAGTGCAGCTGTCGTTATGAACGACTGTAAAGAAAAATAGACTGTGCTTTTAGAATTTAAACCTGTAGAAAAGTAATAAGTACTGGTTATTGCAGTATATAGTTCTGCTCATAGATATCTAGTTAACTTGGTCAAACAAAACTCAGAAATAAACCAAGTGATTATTTCATTCACAGTCATTTCAAGTCAACCAATTTCTCTTAGAAACTCTGTGCTGCATGTTTAGTAATCTTGCGTGCAATGTGCTGAAAATGTTTTTTTAATAACTAATTAGTCATTTAGCTGACACGTGGTTCCAAAATGACTCTCAATATAGTTATTACAAAGATGGTCCCCCTGGGGCAACTTGGGGTTAAGTGCCTTGCTCAAAAGCACAATGGTGATGGTTCATGGCTCACCCTTTCTTAACCTGTGAGTTAGCAGCCCAGCCCTTTAACCAAATTACACTCTGACAACTGGAATAATTGTGACAACTGAGGAAAGAATGTGTAACGCTGTGTGAATGGGCTGTGATGGGCCATTAGCTCAACATACTGTATTTATATTGGTATATATAGTGAGTATCATATGTATGTGTGTAATCATATAAAATATATACGTATGTGTGTACACATCCTTGTTGGCCTTTAGGAAGAGGCAAATGCAGTTATGTTACGTAAACATCAAAGAACCAAGGACCACTTACAGTTCAACAGTACAAAACAAAAACAATGGATGGACCAAACAAATTAAATAATAAAAAAATGCTAAATAAAATAGCTGCAAATTCCAAGAACAATACAACAAAACAACAAACTAAAATTCAGTTTTAAAACACTGACTACTACCAAAGTCTGTAAACGTCATTATTTCTCTCACTTAACATCAGCAACCCTAAACTAACTAAAATAGCTAAACTAACCAAATAGAACATTCCCAGAAATAGACTTTATTCCTTTCAGATTAGGCCTAGTCTAACACTATATCACACCTGCAGTGACATCACTGTCAGTGTATTAAAACCTGTGTTAATAAAAGTCAGTCATTGCAATTGTAGGTTAATTCTTTTCAGATAAACCTGCAGATGCAGTGAATCAGTTGCTCAATGAACAGTAACCAAAGACACACATTCAGTTCTGCCGCTGAATCAGTGTGGGAAGTGCAGAGAAAGAAAGTGAGTATATTCATTTAGTTTGCTTAACCTGGATGTCCGTGTCTCCTCCTACAAGCAATCAACAGAGCCTCTAAAAAAGCAGCGTTACCTTGTTTCTTAATTCCTTTTGAGATGCAGAAAAGAAACAGACAAACAGACTGAATGAATCAGTCAGTTTTTTCTTTATGACGTCCATGTGTGAAGTTAACAATCATAGTCTGTTACCGGCACTTTTCTGTAAAAGCGTTAGTCCCAATTGGGACCAGCATAAGGGAGAGTTAATTATCAGAATTCTCAGGACAATCCACAAGAGAAACTCACTGTGTCTATTGTTCCTTACGCACTACTACAGCATGTTTGTGTGCATTTGTCTGCCCACCTACTTCCACAACTGATTTACTGAACCCCCACTGAAATTAAATCTGACATCTCTGAGACAAAAGCCACATACCTAAGTGTTTGTGTCTCACTCGTATGAAGCCTGCGCAAAATGTTATAAATAATTAGTCAAAGTACATCTAATAATTGATAATTAAGCTACAGTTATTAAAAAATGATGGACTGAACAGTACCTGTTTATGCTATGCTAGATCTAATTAAATTGAAGGTGATGATGCTCATATTTATAATTGAAAACATTTATAAAACCAAAAACGCTTTCATAAATCATTTTTACATCAAAATATTTCTATATTAAATATTTCTAGTGGCATCTACTGCTAGAGGCAGCCATTGGTCATCTGTGCCAAAAATGTTTAAAATTAGTACTGTTGCATCACTGCACTTTGGTACAACGAACACACAGCAAACAGATGATGCCTGACTCATCTGATGTCACTGTCTGTTAAAAAGCAACACTAATGTAATCATAGCAAACGGGACATTAACAGCCCTCACCAAAAACGGACCGAACATATGCTACTAAACGAACCAGTTTTGTTCGTTTACATTTATTCATTTGGCAGATGCTTTTATCCAAAGCGACTTACAGTGAATTCAAGGGATACATTTTTATCAGCAGTTGTGCTCCCTGGGATCAAACCCACAACCTTTGTGTTTCTAACGCAATGCTCTACCAGTTGAGCTACACGGGAACACACAGTTCAAAAACTGAACTGCGTAAAGCCACACTGATGTATTTGCCGTGGACAAAAAACAAAGCAAAAAATAACAGCACTTTTACGAGAGTCGTGAGCATACAGCTTTGCCATAGACAGCATTGATCTGAAAGCACACAAACTAGTGGGGGTCAGTTCACTCCAGTTCGTTTGTCTACTGCAGTATGACGGAGTTAAAAGCTGTACTGGGAAAGATCAAGTTCAACTGGAACAGTGTCACGATTGTCACAACATCACAACAATGTGATTAAAAGCCAATTAAATGTGCTATGGCGAATGTTATATGGGCACGATTCATATCTCAACTTCATTGCACCTTTTATTAGTTTCTAAACCAACCATGGAAAGTCTTCTAATGATAAAACTGGTCAGTTTCATTTGGTCTGAAGCATGATACTTATTTTTATTGCAGTTTATACCTCTAAATTATACAGAGTAAAGAAGATTGTCACTTAATGTAGAATGTGGAAATATTGTGTTGATACAGCCATGCTGACACAGGACTCTTTAGGGTATTACATAATTATGGTCCCCAAGAGACAATCTGTTTAAACACAATCATTCAAAGGGGAGAAATACAACCTGAGCCCTGACCAGCGTCTTTCCTCCATTAAAACAATTCTTTCTGGTCACAGGCCATGCAAACAATGTAGACACTCTTTTCTGTGTGTAGGATTTCTGAATAAACGACAGGCACTGTCATCACCAGTTTGTGCAGTGTGTTTGTTAACAACTTTCTGGTTTAATTATTTGGAACCCAAGAAAGGCTGAATGGGACACACATTTTGCTGACTTCCTAAAGCAGATACGCAATATCAAATTTGTGTATCTTTTTTCTGTCATGGTTGACAGGTGTGTCCAGGGAATTGGGTCCATGATGTAAGGCTTGATCAGTGGGACATCCCTCTTTTCCTTTGAAAATTGCCTAATGCTGGAATAGAGGCCGCTTGACAGCTACAATAAACATGTTCTTGCCAGGGTCACATGATGTGACTTAAAAGCATGGATAAAACATAGACGAGCATTAACGTGAAAAGACCCATGCTTGTGATCAGAGACATCAGATAAATGGACAGGGTGAAGTGTGGGGAGCTGACAGGGGGAGGCTGGGCGCTGATGCGAGCCGCAGTGCATTCATTAGACGAGCCCTCCACCGAGACCAAAAATGGACGCTCGGTGAGAGCGCGTCTCCCTGAAAAATCTTCGTTTTCGCTTCACAAAACTAAACAGTCAGTATCCAGCGGCTGGGACTTGTGCAATGAGACTTATTATAGAAGTGTATCAGTGGTATTCGTTTACCCATGCTCCACATAAGAGTTATGCCTGCACATGCATAATGAATTTGAGGATGCGCTTTTAAATGCAGGACGAAAGATTTCATTTATTGTATCTTTCCCGTTCTGTTGAGTTCGCAAACATTTGCAGAGACATTGTAATGCAGACAAAAAGCTTTAAAATCGACAGCTGCAGTTGCAAGCTTGCAATTTGCCATCGATTGATTCCGCTCTTTACATTCCACATGGACACACACATGCAGACGGGAAACACTCCAACACAGCAAAATATTAACCACACGTACGGACTACAGAAAACATTTCTTACCAGTTTAGTTTGTCTCACATTTGAAGACCGTCGCACTCCCGAAAAAGAAAAGAGATGTTCGCATATGATCAGAAACACACTGCTAACAAGCTCCAAATTATATAAAGGGAAATTTGCTCGGCTCAGGGACCGACGCTTTTAAAAGGTCGTCAAATAATACATAAAACAAGTTAAAAATGTGACTCTTTTAAGACAGATAGTACAGAAGAGATATTCAACGCGCACACGTCCCCACGTCACTCGACCACAGATTTGTCTAGAGCGCTTGTAGCCAATGCGTGTGAGCGACTGCGTCTCCCCCCGCCCGCGACTCAAACCTTCACTGGCTCAATCCGTCCCTTTCCTTACCCCCCGAGTAAATGTGTGTGTGTGTGTGTTTAAGAGAGAGAGAGAGAGAGAGAGAGAGAGAGAGAGAGAGAGAGAGAGAGAGAGAGAGAGTCGTAAGCAACTTGTCGCATACCAAATCCTGACAGACAAAATGAAATATTCGCGTATTTAGGTTTTGTAACAGGGTCCTTTCTCAGACACAATCTTACAGGACGGATCTTTCATAATGCACGCACTGGAGAGCGTCTGTGCGCACAGTACAGTCATACTGTCTTCGTCGCCTTTTTATTGCAGATGATGAGCGACACATGCATCTCTGAGATGATGTTAATACCGCACTGCTAATGAAATGCAATGTTACCCAGCCCGAGAAAGAGCACTAGAGTTCCGCAGAGGGAGGGAGAGAGGGGGAGGGAGTAAGGGAGGTGAAAAATGGCAGGTTGAATGCGACAGATCCCTCAAAATTGGCTTAGAGCGAGCGAGAGTCTATTTCTCATGCATTCGGCCGTTTAAAAGATCAATTCATGCGCAGCGAGTGTGCGCGTTTTCTGCACTTCCGGACTTGGATCAAATAATTTGAGGTGGAGTACAGAGGAAGTATGTTGTATAATCATGTCAAAAGACGAGTTTCAGTTCTGAACCTAGGGAGGGGTTTCAAATGCATGTTTTTCGGTCTGTCATCATTTCAGGGTTACAGATGATGATGGTCTGGATGATGTGAGCGCAGCGTGTCGTTTCCAGAATGCATTTCTCATGAACACCCTGTCAAATGGCCAAACTCTGCAATTGTACAGTGAGCTACCTTCAAAGTATTTTTCGACCGATGTTCGTGTTCATTTCTTACTCTCCACCTCTTTCACTAACACACATAGAGCAGCTAATGCTGGGTGACAGCTCTTTCAAGCAGTGATGTCGGAGAACAGAGAGCTATATCCAACTCTTGACTGACAATGCGCACAGCATCCCCCACCCCAAGAACACACATACTTTGTTAGTTGTTGCATTGAGACGAAGCAGGATATAAATGCACCCAGACCAACAAAACACGAACAAAGCAATGACTGAAATCCAAGTGTTGACATCCTACTCAAAGGCAAGTATGTAGGGATACAATGAGTGACATAAAAGGATAGAGGCACAGAGTTTTGATCAATTGGACTGCATGCTAGCCTTGGGCAATGGGACGACAAAGCGCAAAGCAGAGAACCACTTAACAGCCCTATAGTGTACAAAATACATTCACGCAAATATACAGACTCACGTGACTTTATTGTTTAAGATCTCTGCATAATGTAAAAAAAATAAACAATCACACTGGACTTAAACCTATATTAATAAATCTTACAAAAGTAGGGCATTCTCAAACATAACTTATAAAAAATGACGTAATTCCATAGTGACGCCATCAGGTCTGTTTATTCATTCTGCTGTATCAGTAAGCACACAATCTGCGTTAAATCTCGTTTTGTTCTGTCATTCGTTCCGCTCATTTTAATCATGCTTGTAATTATTGTCGAGTTGTTTTACAATTAAACATTTAGCCGATTGAGTTAAAAGTTTTGGTCTGAAACCTGGTTTTATTTTCTGCATTTTCTGCATTTTTGACATGTAGCGTTAATTATTTCAGCACCACAGACAGCGCTACTTATGTAGCAATTTTAATGCAGTTTCTTAACCACTAGATGTCGATGTGAGCGCTGTCAATTTTAAAGAGACAGTTCACCACAAAATTCAATTTATTCATAATATTACTCACCCTCATGTCATTCAAAATTCATAAATTCAAAAAACAATTCATAAAGTTTGACTTTATGATTTACGTCTGAGGAACACAAAAGAAGATATCATATAAACTGGTAACAGATAACAGTGTCACCCATCGAAACACATAACCACTAAGACATTACGCAAAATATCACCTTTTGCATTCAGCAACAAACATTTGCATTAATTTATTTAGCATATGCTTTTTTCCAAGGAAGTTTATAGAGAGACAGCATTGTGCCCTAAGAACCAACAAGCCAGTCTACAAAGCTACATTTACAAGATGGCAAGGGACAGGATGAACTATACAATTTTTTACATATATGCAAAATTAGGTTAAACAGCAGAGCTTTAGGTATTGGAATGACTTGAGGGTAAGTAAATAGTGGAAAGAAAATATTTTTGAGTGAACTTTTACTATGTGCAGCTTGGAATAGAGAGGATAGCAATTTTTTGTAGCGCTACAATCTGTCATATGTTCAGAAAGAAATGTCTTGCAAATAAGAACTTTTAAGCCATTTTAATTTCAATAATTTTTGACTAAACATCTGTTAACATCTTCGCAGATAGGCAGTGAACTAAAATCACAGCCAAAAACACAACAGTACACAGTATTTACAGCGGAATAGTCAACGTTTCTCAAATATTTAAGAACAATTCACAGACTCATGAATCACTCTGTTCAAAAATGCAAACAATGTATCATTTTACCTTGTTCACACAATGCTAAGTTTAATTCCCACCTTAGCATTTGATAATATTATACTAAAACTAATGATACACAGACTCCATGATGAGCAATACATAATATCTTAAGTTCAAGAATATCTTTAATATCACCTGTAGAAATAAAGGCCATAGTTACTGTTGTCCTATGTGCAACTAAGTAAATAAATTGTTAGTTGTGGTGTGTGAGATTGTCAAAATGTGTTGCATTGTGTAATAAACACCCTTTATGCTACAATTTCACAACAACATTCAATCTTAAAAAGGAGGCCTTTGTTATAAACAAGATATTTGGCAAATCGTTATATTCTCATATAGAAAACTATATCTTACCTTAACTGAAATTCTCTTGTTCCTGCTCTTTATGCTGTACCTCAATTAAAAACAAACTATTAAAAACTTGTAACTTTCTTTTTTCCTTGAATTTAGCATGGAGATGCGCCCATGCGCATGTGTGTGTGATAGTGTGGGGGTGGCACTGCAGCAGGTGATGCAGACATGGGCAGGGTCTGCGATGCTGCAACTGCTGCATGCGCCCCAGGGTGAAGAGGATGATTGTGGGGAAATGGAGCACCGGAAGCTGGAGATGGTAGCTGGTAATCGGCTCCAGAGGTGGGGCTAGAAGCAGCGGTGATTCCAGGAGATGTGTTCTGTTGGATTCCGGGCTTCATTTGGGGCTGGGGGTTCTGTGTGAGCTGGATGGAGATGTCGCTGGAGATCTCAGAGGTGCTCCGTGCTCGCTGGGGTGGAGGCCAGGTCTCTGGGTGGAGGTACTGGCCGCTGTAGTCGCTGCCCTCGGAAAGGCGAGGGCGATAGAGAGCAGGGTGAGGCCGATACATCTCTTCTTCTGCATAACGCTTCATGAACAGATACACAGACATCACGCCAGCACCCTGAGAGTTTTAGAGAAAACAACAGCCAGTGAGAATAAGATCAAAGTGATGTCATGAAAACACAAGATAACAAACACAAGATAAAGATTGTTTTGGATATTTGAGGCAAATGAATAACGTATCTGAGACAGTTGAGAAATGATGTCAGCTTGCACAGGAAATAAGGACTGCAGTGTGCGTACGTGACCACACTGTACAATTAATGCAGAAAAATGAATAAATGAAACGATACAGCAGAGACTCTGCAATCTTTTCTTGTGCTTTAAGCTGCTTACACCAAAGTGCAAAATTTGACAGATAAGGCTACATATAATTCTTTTAGAGGATGTGGAATTATGCACGTTATATCATAATAAAGGGGTGATACTGTGAGCCTAACTAAATTGTTTTGTTGATCATGACATTTTGAGCACACGATGGAATGTCAAGTGTTGTTTAATTGAGTAACTAGAATTTTTAAAGAATTCTGCTGAATTAAGCAGAAAAGAGCAAGATATATAGAAACGCATACAACATGCACGATGACCATCTCTTGATGTTGTCCCCCTGCCCCACCTTCTACAGAAATAACTGGAGTTTCCTTCTTATTTGCCAATCAACTGCTCCAAATACAGTATTCAGGCTCAGAGAAGTAAAAAAAACAAAAACAAAGCACATCTTAAAAACCCACATTCATAATACATCAAACGTGCATGTCAGGCAGGGTCATGTTAAAAGCATCTGCTTCACCAGCAACAAGTGACAATTACAGGAGCATCATTGGTTGAGCCCCTCAGGCTTACTGTAGATGCACAGCCAAATCACTGGAGCTTTATCAGACGGCTGTATCTTGGTCACTGAAGGCCACAGGGTGCAAATGTCCAAGATACAGAAATTTCCAAACAAAAAACATTTTTGGACATCATCCTGTAATTTGAACAATGACCTCTTTGAGCAGGAAGGAGCTCGCAGCAAACGCAAAAGACCAGCCATAGCGGTAGTTAAAGAACTGCTCTGGTTCCCGCGGCCGGTTCATCACTTCATCATTGATGCTGGAGATATACAACACCAGTCCCACGACCAGACTCAGCCCTGAGTGTGAGAGAGAGAGAAAAAGAGAGAGAGGAAATAAATACAAAAAGTCACCCCCTGAAGATTTAAGTCAGCTAAAATGTTCATTGCTGGTGTATTAAAAAATGAGAAATGACAACAATAAATAATAGAGTTGCAGCAACTATGGGGTGCTTGTTATGAATTATACTGCACATTCTAAAAGTCTGAAACCACACTGAAATATGGGATTTAAAGTTTAATTTAAACCTGACATATATAATAGGAACTTTAAATAAACTTTCAAGTAAGAATAAATGTATAACTTAAAAAAAATGTAATCAATTAAACATTGTCAAATTATTAAGGGTTAATATTATAAATTAATAATGATTAATATATAAGAGTCTGCATAATTTATACATCACTAATTAAATTTGTGGGATGACCATATAAAAAGCTTCTCTGCTTTCAGTGAATAACACAAAATGCTCCTTAAAACATTCTAAGAAAATGCTGAGAAAACACAGAATTTCTGGAATTTCATGGAATGTTTGGCAGCACTGAACACGACTTGCCCCAGTGAATCAGAGGAAATATGAGACACAACACAGCAGAGAAAGTGACAGCAAAGCACGTACATAATGTACGCACATTATTTACACCATTTCTAAGCACGTCACAGCACAGACTTCATACTGGACCCCTGAGGACTTGCCGCCCACCCCCGTCCACCTCAACAGATGCACACAAGGACTGTACACACTCCAGGGCTCTGCCTGGCCCCTCATGAGAGGACATTAGTATCATCTAAATAAATCACAGCCCCCCGCCTGCCACCACACGCACTTATCACTGCCGGCAGAAGAAAGACATGATGGAAAGAGGGATGGAGGACAGAGGGAAATATATCCAGAGACAGGTAAGAGAAAGCTGAGATGTGTGTGTGTGTGTGTGTGTGTGTGTGTGTGTACAGTACATACTTAAGCATATTTTGAGGACAAATTACAAGGGAGCAAATCTTTACAAACCTCTTTTTTAGGACGGCCTTATCTGTAAAAAGCCGTCCTGTAGCTCAACTGGTAGAGCATTGTGTTAGCAACACAAAGGTTGTGGGTTCGATCCCAGGGAATACAAGTACTGATAAAAAATACATTGAACTCACTGTAAATCACTTTGGATAAAAGCATCTGCCAAATAAATAAATGTAAATATGCTGTACAACTCTATATGAAATCAATGGAAGACAATAAAATTTCCTCACCTACATTGTTAAATACATGCATACAAGGGTGGGGAAGAGAATGAAGACACATAAGAGCACAAAGTGAGAAAAGCCAACATACCCAAACTGAAAAAGCTCTTATTTTACATTCATTTTTTAAGCTGAATGACTGTGTATGCAAGACTCACACACACCATGTGTGTGAATCTTGATGATATAACACCATGATACAAACACAAAACATCAGCTGCATTTCACAACCGTCCTCATAGCACTATCAGCACGCTACATCTTTACTATTTAATGGCTTCGTTTAACTGGCTTCTTTATCAGCCCACAGGAGCTCTGAATCCTGCATTACATATTCTGCAGCAGCCTGTCGGAGAACACAAAGACAAAAGGACGAGTGAAAAGATGTTTTTCAAGGACGATCTGTCAGGAAGTTTGGGCTACAGCAGAAGAGAGGTATTTTAGATAAAGTTGAAGGTCTTTTCTGGCCGTGTGCAAGGTTGAGGCAGCGATGCAGTAAACAACGGTAGCATCTGCATACAAATAAGTTTTACATTTAGAGCAGGTAAAAGTTTGTCCTAGGGTACCTTACTGCAGTGCTTAATACATTATACATACACACTGTTTCATATTTATGATTTTATATTTAAAACCAGTGATAATGAATCAATCATGATTTTGTTCCATTAACCAACAGCTTCAAATTCATGCTTTCCAAATTCTGCATTTATATATACAAAATTATTAAAAGAATTAAATTAATATTTCATTAACTGCTGTTGCAAAGTTTGTTTTACTGATAACAATCCAAATGAAAATCTGATGCTTACACATTTCTGAATGTTGTAGTGTTTGGTATGTCCTGATTTAGCTTTCTGACAGCTTGTACTCACACTGGCATTGACTTGACAAGTTTGTGCCAAAATTGATGATCCATATCTCAGCATGATCTGAGATTGTTCCAGTGAGCATCTGGTGTGCTTCAGTAGAAGCAGGGGAATCTGACTTTATGTACAAAGGAGATAACATGGTCTGTTAGTTGGTCAGAATGTAACTATTTGTTTTCAATAATTGACCTACAAACAGAGAAGTATGTAAATATGTCTTATTCATTTTATTAAATTAAAATTTAATTCCATGTTTAAAGTAGAAGTTGATCTACAGATAATAAATTCTTTTCCAGAATCCAAGAACATAAGATCTCTGAAAGATTAAGGACAAACAACAAACAGTCTTGTTGACGTTCATATAAGGCATATAAGATTCAGACCAGCTCATATACAAACAACCTCAGTCTAATCCTGAGTCTAGAGCATAATTATTTTCATTGATCATCTTTTATAAGCTTGCTGACCTCTGCTGGTGAAAGACTAAATTGCATGCTCAGATAATAAAATAATTGTACTAGTATGATCTGTCAATATTGAATAATGAGCATAAACTTCACATTTGAAGTACATACATGAAAAGACAATCACTAATTAAATACAGATGGAACTGCTGCATTCTAGTGTGTACATTACAGAAATCCTTACATATCTAATACTAATAAAACAACACAAAAAAAGTATAGTGATGTACAAGGAATAAAATTTAGTGATGTACAAGGAGAGCTGTACAAGTACACATACACACACTTAATCTTACATGTGAATTGGACTGCAGTACCTGAGAGGATGAAGAAGATTCCAGAAACAAAGGCCAGGATGGTGCGCTGAGGGCGGATGTGGCCCACATTGCTGATGATAAAAGCGGTGAAAACGAAGAGCAGAGAAACCATAGGAAAAGGTGTAGCTGTCCGCACCATCTCTGCCACAGAAAACTCATATGAACACATGTGACTTTTGTGTGTGTGTGTGTGAGTGTGACAGTTTTAATAACATTTTTTTACTCACTGAGGATATTTGCTGTGTTTTCTGTGGTGATTTCAATCTCTGGTTCTGTGAAATACTCAGAAGCGACACATCTACCCTTCTCTGAACCTAAAACAGAAAGGATATAGGTCAGATATATGAAACCATGGGATCAATTCTCATTTATATAGCCCCTCAACACAGTGCTTCTGATCACGTTATATATAAATAAGAACACAAAGTTTTTGTGCTTCTCTGTCTACTAGACATACACACTTTCTCCTGTCTCCAATGCTTGTCTTTAAAAAAAACACTAACATAAAAACTACTATGCATAACTGATCTATTTGTATGCAACATATATTATGTATATATATAATTATGTATGTATATATGCTAAAAAAACTCCCTCTGCAAAGGGTGTGTGCAAATGTGTGTGTTGGTACCTGCTATAAAACACACTCTCCACAGGCCGGAGTGCAAAGCCATTTTGACGTCGACTGTTTGGTTCTGCTGCAGTACGATGCCCTCTTCCATCAGCAGCCAATAATCCGTCGCCACGGCAACCCCTACCAACAGCAGTCCGCATGCCCCAAACACTGTGGAGAGCAGAGTCAGAGCCCTGCTGCTGCAAGAGCTCATCTGCACATATACATGCATGCAAACCAACAGAGAACAACATCAGTTCTGAAGGTCGAATGCACAGCCATGCAACAAACACATTAGAGACATGAGCAGCAGGAAGAAAAACTGGACCGCAAAACGGAGACTTTCACTTACTCTCATTCAACGTTACTCTTCAGTTCACCAGTACAAAGAGTTGGAGACAAACAGATAGGAAAAGTGTTACAGTCAGGAGAGAAGCCAAGAGTGATATCCCATGAACCCCTGTCCCGCTATGGTGGTAATCAGCCAATCACACAAAAGGTCAAAGGTTACTAGGCTTAACGGGTGGCGGTTATTGAGGCAGAAAGTAAAGCATTATTGGCAGTGATTCAGATGGCACGACACACATCACATAAACACATCTACAAGGCTGTGACTCATAGCTTTCCTGCGCGATTCAGACCTCATCCGTATAAAGAAACAGATGCAGACACGTACACACACAGAACTATGAAAAATACACGCTATTTCTGCTCACTAATTCACATTTGCATTCCTTTGCAATGTGATGCGTCAGAAAAGCACGACACTCTTTGAAAAGATGCAGTGAATGGTGAAGTTGGTGTACAGAGGAAATTAGATGTTTTTGATTAATGCTGTAAAGGAGAAAAGGAGAAGGAGGAAGAGAGAGAGAGAGAGAGAGGTGAGGAACAGAGGCTGCAATGAGGAGAGACCATATATGGGCCAGATGACTAAAAATGGCAGTATGTAAATGTCAGAGCACATGAACTACTGCTCAATGAAATGCGTTTTAACTTGACGTAAGTTTGACATGACGTTTTTATCCTGTGCACCTTTATATCTCCCGGGGCAACGCTTTGATCAATTGTCAATTAATGTGGGATGCATTTACACTTTCCAGTGGTAATGTCTGAATGCCAGTGATGATGCAAACTTACATGTTTATTCAGTGTTAAAGTGTTTATTTCTCTGATCATCTCCACATCTGTGTCATCATATGATCTGCCTATTTAAAGGTGATTGGATGAGTGATTAATTAAATGATGTCATACAGGTGCAAATTGTTGGAAGAATGTTTCCTGTCTCCCAATGTCTGCTGTCAAGTTGACTTTTATTACAAATATTGTCAAATATGCTGTATGTAAAATCTGTGTGTGAAAGGTAGCGAGTTAGCGAGAGCGAAAGAGAGAGGGCAAGAGAAAAGGGGAGTGAATGAGAAAATTTGCATGTGTGTGTGTGAAACAGAAAGAAGAAGAAAATATGAAGTGTGTGTATATATGCTGTCATTTCCAGTCTGTCTCTCTGAGTGGATGATTCAGGGCAGCAAGACAGAGAAAAAGATACAGCATAAGAAGAACAAAGAAGAGTGAGAGAGATGTACAGATCATCAGAGAGATATTTTGGAATGAATCGCAGGTGTCTATACTTAAGATTTTAAGTGCATCACTGGCCATGTGTTTAAATGCCTGAAAATCAGAGAGTTCTACCTTTTGCCATTTGTCCTAGAACAAGAAATGACAAAAATGATAGAACCACCAGTCAGCAGGAAATGAACCCTGGCAAATGATGGACAGATTTTGCAATGCAGTGATAAAAGGCAGAAAGAGAACGACCAATGAAAAGAGCTAGTGTCTCATGCTCTAAAGCAAACTCAACAGAGGCAGGAACCAACAATGTCAAACTCCAGCTTGACTGTCTGAAACGGCCACACAGAAAAGACTGTTTTCTGCTCTATTGCCCCCCAGCGCTTCTGCCCCCTCAAGGCTGTGTTTACTGATGTAGAAGAGAGATTCTCCACGACAACGTCAGCCTGCCCAAGTTCATCCTCAACCAACAACCAATCAGAATCTGATTATTTTTGCATGGCTCACATTTACAGAAGTTTTTTGTTCCTTAATAATCAAACCCATAATATTGCCATCATTATGCTTTACCACTCAGGCTACAAGCTCACCCAGTCCACACCACAAGTAGTGCTACAGTGGTAATCCACCATTGCGACTTCTAAACAGCCAGATACAGTGGACACTAATGACATACTCTGCTAAACTAAACACTACTGAGTGAACTTATTGCAAAATATTAAGATTAACGCACATTAAATATTAAGTAAGTCCTTAAATATATTACAGCTATTACTGTAATATTAACAGGAGACGTATACAGTGAGAAACAGGTAGGGGAGAGAGTAGCAGGCAGATGTAGGCTAATGTATGGAAAGACCTTGGCCCAGTAATGATGGAGTTCCCACTTACATGCCAGTGCGCTTCTCCTGGGGCACTTAACTGAGCCAGTTACAGACTACACTATCCCATCTATTATTCCCTCACTTTTGCTAATACAAATAGCTGAACAGCTGTAACGCATGCATTTCACTCAAGTTACAAAGCGGACGTGGCATCATGCAAAAAGACCCTTGAGGTCTAAAATTTACAAAAATTAAAACCAAAACAACCTCTCTCACATTACCCAAATCTTTGCAACGTGCATTTAATAATGGAACAACCTGCCACGGCGCGCTCACAGACCTGCTGGGATTATGGAAACGGCGACAACGCGTCCCGAAACGCAGTCGACGAGCGCATATAAATACATCCCTATTAATTTCCTGTAACTTCTATTCATATCAATTGACAATGGCCTGATGTGTTTTGAGTCGCCCGTCAATTGATAACAATACACAACAATGAAAACAGACTAAAGAAGCGCGTACTCACCCTGCCCGAGTACCCGTGCCAGTGGAGCTGACGAGTACGCAGCGAGCGCGCAGACACTAGCCTCACACCAGGGGTGCCTGGCAAAATTTTCGCGCTCGTACTCCCTCTCTCTCTCTCTCTCTCTCTCCCTCCCTCCCTCTCTCTCTCTCTCTCTCTCTCTCTCTCTCTCAGTTTTCCCCCCTTTCACTCCGTCGCTCTCTTACTCATGTCTCACCGTCTTTTTCCTTTTTTTTGCGACTATTTCCTATTGATACCCCGCTATCCCTCCACATATTATCCACATTTATTTCTTCTAGAAATAGAAAAGAAAGAGAGAGAAAGCAAGAACGCAATAACATTGTGTTTATGCATATAACTGGCTTTACTGTAGTATAACCGAGAAAGAAGATCGGGTTAGTTATGCGCAATTGAGAAAGTACTTCAGCATTGCAATGCATCTGGAAAACGTTTCATTGCTTGGAGGTCTGATCAGAATTAAATGAACAGAACCTAGAGAAGCTTTCAGACAGAGAGAAACTGTTGACTGTCAACCATATGGTTGTAACTGTGTAAAGGTATTTGATGCGTCTAAAGAAGCGCAGACGAGTCAAATTCAGACACTCACACTCTCACATAAAGAGACAGAAATGTAATGAATTAGACTAGGTGCTAATAAGACAGGCTAGTCAACATTTTACTGTAAACAGACAGACAGACATAATGCAGCATGTTTCCAGAAGAGGTGCGTCAGATTAAAGTATTTTCATTATACATGAACATATGTGCAATGTTCCTGAACAATCTGTTACAATTCTGAGCAGCAGCACTCAAGACTTAAAACACTTCACTGCCTGAATTTTGGGAGGATTTTAGTGAGCAAAAGGATATGTAGTGTTTATATTTGCATATTTATGGTTTTGGCAGACGTCACGAACCATGAGCAGAAATGTCATATGCGATGTATTGTGACAACTGCACTAAGCTAAGAATACTTATTAATACAGTTATACAGTAAATGTATATCTGTAGTTATGCTTACAGAGGCATACAAATACTTTTTAAAGAGACAGCTCAGCTAAAGATGAAAGTTACTGTATGTCATCATTTTATGACGCCCCAAGCACATAACTTAATATTTAAACGGTAAACAAATTATGATAGACTTTCTATTGGAATTCAGACGAACGCCAGTCTATTTAACACCCATGGTCGTCTTCATCATTATCATCATCATCATCATCATCATCATCATCATCATGTCAAAAGCTATAGTCTCATCTTTCTTTTTCTTTAATCCTTTGGTACCACAATGTTTTAGAACCTCAGCCCCATGATGGAGTATTTTTAGACATGATATCAATAGCATAGTACACTCTGACCTCAACGAGTGAAGGAGGAAAAAGATAGAATGAGACAGAACTCTCCATTTTATGCAATAACACACGTTTAACCGCATTTCAGAGAACTTCAATATTTTTTCACCACATCACTTTTCAAATCCTTTTCAGCTGAAAGATGAGGTCACAGAACTAAAGAAAGCCAGAGTGGGCCATTAAAAAAAAAGATTGACGGAGATGAGGACAGTTACAGTAAGGAGGTTAGGGTAGTTTTTAATAGGCAGGGTATCTAAGTGTATCCAGTAATATCACTCAAGTCTATTGGGATGAAACTCTTATAGATGGGATGAGTTTTGAAACTGACAGAGGAGTGATAAAGTTTGCTGTCAACAGGAATACAGACACGACACATGGGCGATAACCAAACAGCTGTGTGATAAACATACAAAAAAACCTAAACTATAGAAATTCTGAGAAATGCCAGAAGTAATAATGACAGTTTATTCCAACTTTAAATACACAAAACAACCAAATATTAAATTATTATCCTCCCCTTCATCCATAAATTTATGTGCATTTAACCAAATCACCTTATAATGTTAAGGTTCAATTATTTATTGTGTCAAGATAAGTAGGAACCTGGATACATATTACACAGAATAATTACATAAATATATTCAGTTATCACTCATTTAACAGGAATATTTAAGTTATACTGTATAGTTTATTCTACCTGGTCGCCTGCCCTGATCCTTTAAATCTGTTCACTTCAAAACTTTGAAACTGGATTTGACCTGAAAGTCAACTTGATATCAAACACTTTTGCAGTTTAATGTTGGACCAACATTGTGCACAAAAGTTAGCATGACTAAACAACCTGATTTACAAACTATCCCATTTATATAAGCAAAAGATCGGCAACTGTGATCAAATCAAAGACTGTGAAAGGTCAAATGTAATTATGAAGCAATCAATAACTTTTACCTTGTTACAAACGCCAGAGCTGATGGTACAGTAACTCCCCAATGCTGTCAAACTGAACACAACTATGTGAAATAACATATAATCATTATTTAACATAACACCAAAACACAAATGACATCCCTATACATTGCAAAAATAATATTTTTAATGATTCCCAATAAAAATGTCTAAACATAAAACAATGAATTTATACAAGCAGCCAACCAAGCAGACATTAAGACTTAAATAAACCATATTTTAATGAAAATGTCTAAATTATATACTGAATTAAATGTGTAAATACCATTTATACAGTGTAGAGTTTTACAGAAATCAGCATTAGCTAATTAATACAATCTTACCCTCTTCTTTTACATCCTTCATACCTTTATTCTGAAGTGTGTATTCATCCACACACACTTCTCCTCTCAAATTGTTCCTACTTTTCTGTTGGCAGTATTTTTGTTGTCAGTGCAACTTTTAGGTTCTATTAGATGGACAGTTTTGGCACAGCACTCTCAGGTCTTTGCAGGTCAGACATTATGATTGTAACTATTCCAGACAAGTGCATTTCTAAGACTCCAGAGTTCACAAAATCATACCAGCTTCAAAACCTAAAACATTCAACACACATGAATTTGTACATAGATAACTGTGGACTATAAACAAGTAATTATTTGGTTTATAATAATAGTTGAGGTTGCGTTTCTTCATACTTGAGGTTTTAGCATAATGTGACACTTTAAATGGTAATTTGTTTAAAAACAATCTGGAAAAATGTTAAAATATAATACACTGCACATACTGTACTTTATATAGTTACGCATATAAATGAATCATAAATATCTAACTATGCTTATTTCATAGTCTTTTCTAATACCCAGGGAACACTTATTCCAAACACAATATATGTAAAACACTAATATGATGCACAATTTTATTGCCTGAGTCATATAGAGAGAAATATAATCTAAGATTCTTGTCACAAACATGTTCACATACTAAAGCATTCATTGTGTTTTGGCAGCTTTCATTTGTGTAACTCCTAACCCATATTCTGCATTTATATACAAGTTGTCAGATGATGAAAGGATTATAAATGTTTATTCTCCTGTCTTCACATATTTGGTTAAATAAACCAAGCTAGAGCAAATAGGAGTTTGTTGAGCAGAAACACATTTGTTGATTTTCATTACTTGACATTAAATAATCAGCTTGAAGTGTGAAAAATCCCCTGTGAAACATGGGGAAATAATCTTGTTGTTTGGGGCTATAGTAAAGTCAGTGAATATTAGGTCACGACAACTACTAGAGTAGCGTCCAATGAAATACACAATGCGATCCCGTTGTCCAATCAGATAAAGTCATGAGTGCCTGATTCCTAACAACTTCAGAATGTTACCTTCAGTGTGAATTGGCTAAATAGTGACTCTAAAATCACTATTCCGTTTTACTAATGAATCACTTTAATCAATGGTCTTGTGTTGCTTCAGTGGGTGACGTCTGGTCTAAATAAGTCTTACTGACTTTTATTGTGAGCAAGCTAAAGCTAAACAATGACTATGCTAAACTACTAAGATTGTTTTGGTCAATATAGTTTTGACTACGACAAGGAACAGAAGAGTCACGTGATGATTGGTGCTGGTTGATTTGAGTTCTCTCAGACGGCTGTGAGAGGTGTGGGGGAAAAGTCTGGGTTCATGTAGGTGAAGCCTTGGAACTCATCTTGACTTATGGCTGCCAGGACATCCGGGTCAGAGGGCGTCAGGGCAGAAGGGGCAGATGTGAAAAACTTATCAAAGTTCTCTCCTTTTTTGCCTCCCTGTGAGAAGAACAAAGAACATCAAATACAGTAATTACTTTACTGTGTTAAGTCACTTGACTGGAAATTTACTTTACTGGTTATTATCAGGCTAATTACTGTACGTGATTCTGTTTTTCCTATGGATAGTAAGGCATACTGTCATTATGTTGTTAGATAGCAACCAATTTAAGCTTAAAGTACCTCCAGCAGTTTTCTGTGTACACAAACATTAACACAACATGATGAATGCACAGGTTAGCATGTGTAATGTGATATACAAGTTGTTTGTACAAAGTTGGGGTTAGTTTTTTTATGTGGCTGTTTATACAATACAAAATAACTACAACAAGTATGAATAGAATCACACACAAGGCACACATAAGAAGCAGGCAGACAGACAGACAGTTTTAACAGATATTTTAAATAATATAAATGTTACATGCATATTTATTATACAAAAACAAAACATACAAAATACAAAAGCAGTACAAAAACATACACATTTAAACACAGGTTTGTTTTATATTATTAGAGACATTTTAACAGGCATTGTTATAGTATGCTAACGCTAATACATACGGGCACACACAGACACACAGACACAGACACACACACAGACACACACACAGACACACACACACACACACACACACACACACACACACACACACACACACACACACACACACAC